>JASANB010003469.1:0-71876 GCA_030248155.1 Sabatieria punctata
CCCCTCGATATACATATGCATTGTTTGCATAATATACATTGTTTTTGGTTTGCATATATACATATACATATACATATGTATTCGATTTTCCAATATGTTTTATACATATGCAAACGAACCTAATATGCAAACGGTTTGTATATTTCCGTTTGCATATTTCTAGTGATAGTATGCAGTGCTAATTTATTATTATTGTGCTAAAACCAACCTGCTGTACCGAAATTTCGCTCCCAATTTGGCCTTCTCTTTCAGCCGGCTATCATTCAGAAGTTAATGCTTGCTTTTTGGATATATCTAATTAATCTACTTACTACTAAATACTACTGTTGATCGGGTATACCCATACCCATACCCGAAACTGGGTATTTTTGAGCAAAATTACCTGAAATTGGGTATACCCATACCCGGGTACTTTTTGAAATACCCATACCCGGGTATACCCGATTTTTTGAAAAATACCGGGTATTTGAATGGGTATTTTTTTAGAAAAAATCGCGCAAACACACCTTAGTTTCTGTCAAAACTCTGCAAAAATTCTCTCAAGGAAGTGTTTAGAAATAGAAATACAGTTTTTGCTATGCATCATACAGTCACTTTACTGTTTCGGAATCGTTGGTTATCCATCTAATTTGTTTGAAGAATTGTATAATTAAGCATTTTGGCTTTTTTAATTTTATGCAGAAAACATTATAAAAACATCTTACTGAAAAACGTTAGCGGGCTCAAAAAGGAACGCCCTGGGTTCTTATGCACCTCAATCTCTCACTGCAAAATTCACAGTACATACTGTATACATGACATGCATAAAACATGGTATTTGACTGAAGCTGAAGTTTTACAATGTACCTACGTACATTACATAAAAAAACTTTTGTGTGCATACAGTAAGTTTCTTGCCTCTCGTTTACTTCCAATAGAAATCGGACTTCCATTTTGGTGCTCCCTTTGAGGGTAAATCAGGGTTCGTGCGGGACCTGGAAAGTCAGGGAGTCATGGAAAAGTCAGGGAATCAGGGAAAAGTCAGGGAATTTAGTGTCTGGTCACAGAAAAATTTGATAGCCGTGGGAACATCTCGCCGTCACATG
The DNA here is from genome assembly GCA_030248155.1 of Sabatieria punctata. Classification (NCBI taxonomy): domain Eukaryota; kingdom Metazoa; phylum Nematoda; class Chromadorea; order Araeolaimida; family Comesomatidae; genus Sabatieria; species Sabatieria punctata. The sequence goes on from JASANB010003469.1 coordinate 1,086, forward strand.
GTCCTATACTCCTATCAGGGCTTTACACACCACCCTTTCTGAAAATCGGTCTTCTCACATTTTATTACTACTTAAACCGGAAATTTGTACTCTGAATACCGTTTAAATGCATTTTACAAAGCAAATTTTTCGAAATTTTCTCACTCTGGCTGGAGGTTTCTCACCCTGGTTGGTCAGAGAATTGTGACTTTGGTCATGGAGAAGTCAAGGAAAGGTCAGGCAATTTTGCTATCCAAAAGCCCTGTAACCCTGTAAATACCATTGTAAGGATCGTAAATTTAGTTGGACTTTAATTCGAAGGTTACAACGTTTCTATGCACTTGGTCGTAATGTTGGGATGTATTTACAGCAAGCTGAAATATTTATACAACTACGGCGCATACATGTAACAGGGGGGTCTGGGGGGGTCTGCCCCCCACCCGACTTAGGCCAGACCCCCCCGGATGGGGACCTCCCCCCCACCGAGACGATTTCACCGACCCCCCCTTCCGATTTTTCTGGCAAGTAAATTTTCGAGCAAATTTTTGCAATTTTTACAATTTCACACACAAAAATTGCCAAAATCGTCTGCAAAACAGCACTTTTTAGCTGTATTTCAGCCCAAATTAGCGATTTTTGGCAATTTTTACCCAAAAAATTGCGATTTTTTCGATTTTTGAGCGTTTTTTAGTGCCACCCCCCCTCCCCCAAAATTTTGGCTCATACCCCCCGGCCGGCGCCAGACCCCCCCAACCCCCCCTCCCCCCTTCGGCGGATGACCTGTTACATGTATGCTACGGCGGGTGATCCAGGATCAGGAAGAACTATTAGAAATTATACTCCAGATTCTAGAAAGCTGATTAGTTTCTTTTGCCAATGTTGTAGATGATAAACTTTCCTTCCAATGTTAATCTACAAAAGTTTTCGAAAATTCACAAGTGCTCTAGTAACTGTAAAAGCTGTAACAGTTACTACTACATTTGACTATCAGCTACTGTTGATCGGGTATACCCATACCCATACCCGAAACTGGGTATTTTTGAGCAAAACTACCTGAAATTGGGTATACCCATACCTGGGTACTTTTTGAAATACCCATACCCGGGTATACCCGATTTTTTGAAAAATACCGGGTATTTGAATGGGTATTTTTCAGAAAAAATCGCGGAAACACACACGTTAGTTTCTGTAAAAATTCTCTTAAGGAAGTGTTAATAGAAATATCGTTTTTGCCTTGCATCATGCAGTCACGTTACTGTTTCGGAAAGGTAAGTGTAATCCATCTAATTTGTTTCAAGAATTGTATAATTAAGCATTTAGGCGTTTTTTTATACATAAAACACCATGAAAACATCTTACTGAAAAACGTTTGCGGGCTCAGAAAGGAATGCTTTGGGTTGTTATGCACCTAAATCTCTCAATACAAAATTCGCAGTACATACTGTATACATGTAAATGTAACAGGGGGTCTGGGGGTCTGCCCCCCACCCGACTTAAGCCAGGCCCCCCGGATGGGGAGCCCGCCGAGACGATTTTTCCGAGAAGTAATTTTTTGAGCAAATGTTTGCGATTTTTTGCAATTTCAGACAGAAAAATTGCCAAAATCGCTTTTAAAACAGCACTTTATGTAGCTGTATTTCAGTCCAAATTAGTGATATTTTACGATTTTTAGCCGAAAAATTGCGATTTATTCGATTTTTGAGCGTTTTTTAGTGCCCAACCCCTCCCAAAATTTGGGCTCAGACCCGACAGCCGGCGCCAGAGCCCCCGACCCCCTCCCCTTCGGCGGATGAGCTGTTACGTACATGTATGCATGACATGCATAAAACATGGTATTTGACTGAACCTGAATTTTTACAAATGTACATACAGTACATAAAAGTTTTTTGCGTGCATACAGTAAGTTTCTTGCCTCTCATTTATTTACAACATGAAACAGGCTTATATTTTTGTGCTCCGTTTGAGGATAAGTACTGTTGTAAGGCTAATAAATTTATTTGGACTATAATTAGAAGGTTACAACGCTTCTATCTATTGCTTGTCTTGATGCTGAAGGAAGTATTTAAAGCAAGCTGAAATTTTTATACAACTATGGTGGGTGACCCAGAATCAGGAAGAACTATTCGAAATCATACTCCAGATTCTAGAAAGCTGATTAGATTCTTTTGCCAACGTTAATCAACAAATGTATTCGAAAATTCACAACTGTTCTAGTAACTGTGAACTAAAACTGTAACAGTTACTACTACGTGAGCTACCTACACTTAGCACATAATAGTTGTCCAAAAAAGCAGTTTAAAATGTATTTTTGCAAAACCAATTGAAATCAGGCATTTTTTAAGGAACTTCGCGATTTTAATGAAAAATACCCGATTTATACCCGATACCCGGGTATTTTTAAAATACCTACCCATACCCATACCCGGGTATGGGTATTTTAAAAAATACCTACCCATACCCATACCCAATTCAGATTCAAATACCCATAGCAACAATACTATCAGCACATAATAGTTGTCCAAAAAATCGGTTTAAAATCCATTTTTGTAAAACCAATTAAAATTTGGCATTTTTACGGAATTTGGCCATTTTAATGAAAAATACCCGATTTATACCCGATACCCGGGTATTTTTAAAATACCTATCCATACCCATACCCGGGTATGGGTATTTTAAAAAATACCTACCCATACCCATACCCAATTCAGATTCGAATACCCATAGCAACAGTACTAAATACTAAACACAGTGTTGTCCAAAAAGACCGCCTGAGCATTTTTCGAGATTTCCGAATAATTTCAAATGGCCACTGTTCCGTCAATTTTCAACAGAATGAAAAGATTTTTGGCACGATTATTATTATTTGTTGAGAGTTTGCTTTGGCCAAGTCCTAGCCTGATAGCCTTCTGTCGCCTGGAGTTATGCCCTTCTGAAATTAACTGAACCGAATTTTCAGACATCAATTCTGAACATAAATATCTCATGAACCTCACGAACTAGTTTCAGTCAAGGTGAAAAATTAGCATTCTCAAAAATAAGGGTCGTGCCCTCTAAACATAAAGCTTTCTGCACAAGGCATAACTCCCTCATTTTTGAGAATGCTAATTTTTCACCTTGAAGAATCCACCAGATTTTAACCGGTTGGTCAAGAAAGCTGAGCTCTTCAGGTACTTGAGCCCATATGAAGATTGGTAAAACCTGCAAAATTTGGGAAAGATCCAATGAAAGGTTCGTTAGATGTTTACGTTCAAAATTGAGGTCTGAAAAATCGGGTCCGTTTATTTCGGAAGGGTGTAACTCGAGGCTATAGAAGGCTAGCAGGCTAGGACTTGACAAAAAAACTCTTAAGAAATAATAATAATCGTGCAAAAATCTTTTCATTCGGTTGAAAATTGACAAAATGGGATGGGGCCATTTGAAATTATTCAGAAAAGTCGAAAAAAGGCCAGACGGTCTTTTTTTTGGCCAAAGTGTTAGTTAGACTAGGCCACTGTTCGGTATGAGGAAATGAAGTATTCCAAATAATTTTCTTATTGCTTAAGCCCTCTGGTTCAAGCATTTCTCATGTAAATGAAAATTTACACTAGAGCTAACCTAATACCGAATTGGTTTTCTCTTTTGTAATACATTTTCTGCTTGGAATTCACTGTTTTCTGTAAAGTAGTTTGAACTCATTTAGATTCAGCAATATTGTTCCAAGCGAATTCTGACTAAAAATTAGTTTTTTTTGCAAAATTCTGCAGTTTTATGAAAATATACAAATATGCAAAAAATATGCAATAATTCTATTTTTGTTTGCATATGTATATATACATATTCATATACATTTGAACCAAGAATGCATAAAAGAGTAGCAAGAATGTGTCACTCAGCGGCCGGCCGAGTGTTGATGCGCTGTACCAAAATTACTGCGCGACCCCTCCAGTAATTTCAGGACAGGTTGCGAATTTCGCGACCCCTCCAGTAATTGCGCACGCGCTTTATTGCACCGCAACCTGATTTCTGAGCAAGAATGACGTCAACAAAATGTTTAGTGATTTTCTACAACGGCAATTCATTGCATAGTTGGTGTAAGATCTTCAATCATCACAATAACTAAAATAAGTGTCCAATTGCAAGGCGAAATTGCAAGATATCTGTGAAATGCATCAGGCTTTTTGCATTTGTGAATTTTTACATTTTGAACGCAGCACATGAGCTTGACCATCTACACATGCCACCTGCTTGCATATTCCAGCTTTTTTACCTTTCTTTCCCTTTATCATGTTGCCGTAGACTTGAGAAATCAACGGCGGCAGCTATATTCCCAAAGACAGATTGAATAACCCGCTAAAAAATCAGGTTGCGAAATTCGCGACCCCTCCAGTAATTTTGGTACAGCGCATCGACACTCGGCCGGCCGCTGCTGAGTGACACATTCTTGCGGGAGGAGGCCCATTCCCCCCCACTCGGCGCCGCCGCAGCGGGATTACGGTATGCGCTATCTGCTCTATGTTTGGTGTGAAAATATATTTTTCTTCCCCTCCGCCGAGATTTTTGAGAGGTCAGAAATGATTTTATATTTGGAAAATGCGTCTCTAGGAGTTCTTTTATGCTTCTAAAACAGGCCCTCTGGAGCGTACCTATACTGATGCGTCCCTCTAGGGGTATTTTTATGTTTTTAAAACAGGTCCTCCGGAGCGTTCCTATACCGATGCGTCCCCTAGGGGTATTTTTATGTTTTTAAAACAGGCCCTCCGGAGCGTTCCTATACCGATGCGTCCCCTAGGGGTATTTTTATGTTTTTAAAACAGGCCCTCCGGAGCGTTCCTATATCGATGCGTCCCCTAGGGGTACTTTTATGTTTTTAAAACAGGTCCTCCAGAGCGTTCCTACACCGATGCGTCCCCTAGGGGTACTTTTATGTTTGGAAAATAGGCCCTCCAGAGCGTGTCTATACTGATGCGTCCCTCTAGGGGTATTTTTCTATTTGGAAAACAGGCCCTTAGGAGCGTGCCCTGTACTGATGCGTCTCTAGGGCTACTTTTATATTTGGAAAATTGTCAGGCCCAGACCCAACCCAGGCCTCCAAAAGTCGGTGACGGTAAATACGTAAATGGGAAGCGAACTGGAGCTGCCGTTGCACCTGATGACAGCAAAGGGGAGGGATGTTTGCACTTGCAGGCAGCTATTCCGAAAATAATTGGCATGCCGGATATCGGTATTTATAAAAATTGCAACTACTTGCAGATTTAAACTGTTCTGTTTAAGTGCTTTTACTACCACTTCTCTGTGAAGTCGTTTAAACTTCGCGCGCTTTGTGTTGTTTCACATGCAGCAATATTACAGTAACCCGCCGCGGCAGCGCCGGGTGGGGGGGAATGGGCCGGGAATCCATTCTTGCTACTCCTTTGTCTTTTATGCATTCTTGATTTGAACATACTTTGTATATATACATATACATATACATATATATTTGAAAATCCTAATATTTGCCATCTGTACTTGACGGCCACAGAGGCGATTTGTGACACTAAAAAACTGGAAAACTTGGTGTACCACTTGAAGCGCACGTCCGAACCGTTTCCAATTTTTAAAGAGGCGATTTGTATACGCGCCATATCTTAAGTTTGCTTTTTGCTCTATCCCTCCCCTCGATCCCGTCTAAGTACTCTGTGAATACAACGAACGTAAGGAACGCATTTTCTTTCATCGATTATTCGTAAGAAGCAATCATCAATCATGGCAACGGCAACTTTACTGAAACCTAAGTTTCTGAAGCCAAGTAAGTGTTTATGCTCAAAAAAAGCTGAGGTTACTTTAGGCAAGAATGCATGAGGCCGCCAAACAAACAGCAAATTGCAGAAAACTCCGCCGAGTGAACTCCAGAGCTTACCTGTCTCTCAGAGAAAAGTTTTGCTAGAGCGCAACAGCCGATATAGAGGCACATAAACTAAATCGTTCTGACCGTTTCTCAAATTTCTCATGCCGCTCGCAACCATACCCCCTCACCGCCATACGACAGTAAAGGGTAGGGGTGGCTCGCTGGCCGGCCAGCATGGGCCGCCGTAATTATGCGCCGCTATTGTTATGTTAATCGAGCCCGCCGGCTAAGGCCTTCTATTCTATTGATCGGCGGCCGCTACAAACCTATTCCTTCTGAGGCTACAGGCTACTAAGCTTCCGGTTCTCGTTCTCCAGGCAGTGATATTTCCGGCAACATTACAAGCGAGGTATGCTCTCATTGTTGTCCTATCTGGCGGTGGTTATGTGTGATGGCTTCAGCTTCTGAGCGTAAACAGTGTCCGCACTGTGAGAAGAACTTTGCCTATAACGAGGACTGAACAATCATTTAGTGAGAGCGCATCCAGACAAAGAGAGAAACAATGATCACTGGAAGGTTACATGTGGAGAATGCGGTAAGATAACCAGTACTGTACGTAGTTTAGTATGCGAAATTGTAATGGGTACAGTGTAGTGGAATAGCTTAAAATACAGACAAAGTGGCTGTGTTTAGAAGAAAAACTGGCCAGCAGACGTCTGTTATGTGAGCACCTGATCGCTAAACATGAGATCGCTGTTAGCCCTTTCTCGAACAAGAAATTTGACGGCTACACAGCTTTCAAAGAGTGGCAAAAGACTGTAGCTACAGATGGTAAATATTGCAAATAGAATACGTGTCTTATACTCTACACCGAACAATTATAGGAGGGTTCAGCTGGCGCGTGTTATACGGATCGAAATCGTCGAAGGAACAAGGCTTTCAGTGTCATCGTAGCGGGTACAAAGCAATCAAGGGACCTGAGGAACGTGAACGCGCCAAAAAATATGATGGAACGATCAAAGTTGGCTACACCTGCTCTGCTCACCTTAATGTCGCAGTAGCTGAGGACGGAAGGTTTATTGTTAGCAGACATGAAAAATGCGCAGAAGAGCAAAGCCACGCAGGCCGGCAGCATGGACGGAAGCACACGCGGAGATGGTAGGAGCGGCCCAAGAAAGAATGCAGCGGCTAGTTCCCTCTCGCTGTACAGTCTGCCTCAATGACAATGATGAAGGAGAGGACACTGAAATCGACTGGATTCAGTGCAGTGAGTGCGATGGCTGGCAGCATAGCCTGTGTGCGAGTTCAACTGCTAACAAAGAAATCTACAAATGCGAACACTGCACGGCTGCGGTCAAACCCAGACAGAAACTACAAAAAACAGCCTAGTTAGTTGCTTCCTTCACATAAACGCCAGCGGCGCAATAGTAGCAATGTTGTTAGTTCTTATAATAGTGTTGTTATGTGTTCTTATATTCTACGGGTGTTGAAAAAGCAATGTTATTCTGTGTTTTTATATTCTTTGGGTGCTGAGATAGCAATGTTATTATTCTATGTGTTCTTATATTCTCTGAGTGCTGACTAAAAGTGAAAATTACCTTGTTAAAACGGCGTTCTCCTCTTTCTTTCATGCAGCAAGTATAATTACCGGCCAGGCAGGCCAGCGGCCGATTAATAGAAGGCTCCAGCATTACTACGTAGTTAAAACGGCGTTCTCCTCATTCTTTCATGCAGCAAGTATAATTACCGGCCGATCAATAGAAGGCTCAGCCGGCCGGCCCGATTAACATAACAATAGCGGCGCATAATTACGGCTTGCCGGCCAGCGAGCCACCCCTACCCTTTACTGTCGTATCTCACCGCCCCCCCGAGACAGGTCAAGGGACCCCTCCCCCCGACCAAGAAATACAAGTGGTGGTAGTGGCTCCAGTATTAACAAACTGGGTCAGAAATCACTGATTTTTTGCCTAAAATTCACTTTGAAAAGCCTTTGGAAACCGAATTTGGCCTTTCCACTGCTGATATTTAAGAAAAATCGGTGTTTTCGGAAGCTCTTTTTGTCATTTTTTGCTTGTTTTTAGCTTTAAAACGCTATTTGGCAGCTTAAAATAGCGATTTTTAGCGTCCTTACTGAAAAAAACGTGCTAAAAACGCATTTCTAGGCGTTTTGGAGCTTTTTGAAATTTGGGACCCCCCACCTGGGCGAAACCCCCCCCTCGCCCCCCCCCCCCACCTGAGGAAACCCCCCCTACCCCCCTCCCCCCAGGACGGCCCGGAGCTGTTACATGTATGCATGTGCATGGTCCGCAGCTCAGAGTGGGACCGTCGTAGTTGCCTTGCCTGGCGAAATGCTCAAATTTTCGGCGCGAAATTTGAATTTTTTGCAAATATTTTGGCGGAAAATTAAAAAATTTCACTTAAAATTTAAAAAACATTCGGGTTAGGTGTAGTTGGGGGGGGAAATCAGGGAAGGTCAGAAATGGATTAGATAATAATTAATTAACTTTCATATGACTGTACGACTCCGGAACGTGCCCTATACTGATGCGCACCCCTAGGGGTATTTTTATATTTGGAAAATAGGCCCTCCGGAGCGTGCCCCGTACTGATGCGTCTCTAGGGGTATTTTTATATTTGGAAAACAGGCCCTCCGGAGCGTGCCTATACTGATGCGTCCCCCTAGGGGTATTTTTATGTTTTTAAAACAGGCCCTCCGGAGCGTCCCTATACTGATGCGTCCCTGTAGGGGTATTTTTATATTTGGAAAACAGGCCCTCCGGAGCGTGCCTATGCTGATGCGTGCCTCTAGGGGTATTTTTATATTGGGAAAACAGGCCTCTGGAGCGTGCCTATACTGATGCGTCTCTAGGGGTACTTTTATATTTGGCAAAACAGGCCCCCCGGGGCGTTTCCTATGCTGATTTAGTGATCATTAGACTCGCCAGGCGAAGGGCTTTCAAATGGTACATGACTTGACCATTTTGGACGATTTTGAAATTTTGGAATTTTGCCAAAAAAATATCGATAATCGATATTTATCGATAGAAATCGTTAATTTATAATTGATTATGATCATTAAGCACATTAATTTCTGTTTGGGATCGGTTCCTGATTTCCCCCAGCTACACCTGATCCAAACATTCTACTTTATATTGAGTTTTTCACAAAAACTGCTCAAAAACCGGATTTCCAACACAAATTTTGTCAAAAGATCGAAATTTCGATGAAAATTTGCTGAAATTTTGGGTTTGATGCGTAATTGCCTGGAGGAAGGGTTCGTAGTTGCCAAAATTGATTTCTGTGGCTTAAAAACGCATCTGGAGGCTTTCTAGCAGCCTCTAGCAACGTTTGGTAGATTTATATTTTCGTCCCCCCTGGGCACCCCATGCACATATATGCTCGCAACACAATCTGGCCAGCTGGCAAAAATCTCATCTCATTTACGTATTTGTACAACAAACAACAGTGTACACTTTCTCTCGGCAGCCATTAAAAACATCGGTTTCCAGTCAAGCAATCACAACCAGTGATTGTATGGCATTGTAATTTTCCAAATTTCACTTATTCTCGAATTTCTCAGGATTGGGTCAAGCCTGGTGCACCAAGCATAAACAGAAAAAATTTTGCACATAAGTTGGTCAAAATTTACGAAAATGGCTGAAAAAAAGAATTGCTGTCATTTTTGGGACACCACCATGTAGACTAACATTACACCGTTTCTTTTGAATGTGCAGATCATAAAAACAGCTTTTAGGATAATCCTTATTATTTTCTCGCGACTATGTCAATCTTAATGTATGAAATTTTGACACAAAATGTTCTGGCGTTTGTCGTTGGGGCAGGGCAGACACATCTGTTACGTGTAAGGTGCTTCCAACCTGTCCATACTTCAGGTGAGAGATCTGAACCTGGTGGACATGGTGGTCAGTGGTCGCGGGAGGACCGATTACCCGAGTCGGAGAGTGATGGTAGAACTCGAATTGTCTATAACAATCCGTACGCCTCGCTCTCCATCCAACAGCAACGCACCAGAATGCCTATTTTTAAGGTTTCTTTGCTTTAGTTTTTATTTGTTTGTTCGCTTCGCAACAAAAGTGTCGGCTTTCAGAACAGAAACCACATTTTGTATTTGCTGGAACGGTATCGGTGTCTCATGGTAGTGGGAGAGACTGGTTGCGGCAAAAGTACTCAACTTCCACAAGTCAACCTATCTACACTCAGTTTTTGTCTTATGCTAATTAGTGTGTCTTGTTTAGTATTTGGCCGAAGCAAACTGGACATCGCCCGGGCGCAAAATCTGCATCACGCAACCCAGACGTGTGGCCGTTGTTACGGTCAGTTATTCATGCTATTTTTCGGAGTGAAAAAAAATACGTACGTCTGTCAAAGTCTGAAATAATAGGAAAAGGAAAATAATCCTTCTACTAAGACATTGGGCGTGGTAACTAGAGTGCTCATTGGTTTCTTAAATACAGTATAGATAAAAAAATGTCCCATCGCTTTTTCGGCCTTCACTCATACGTTTCGTTCTCATTCACTTCTTTACCGATTTGGCTCAAATTTTCAGCAAAAATTAACAACATGATTGGCTAAATATTCTGCAAGTTTAGTGCCAAAATTCCGACTCATACTGGTTTTTATGACCCAAAAACTAGGAATGAGGGTGGTCCACAAAAATTTATTTATTTTCGGTAATACAATGAGTACAGGCCTGAAACTTGCAGGAATGATTGGTGTGTATTGGATAAATATAAGTCTCTAAAGGAATAAAATTGGGGAATTTCAAAAACATGACTAAATATGACTTTTCTTCGTAAAACCGGCAAAATAACGATTCTAAAGATTTTCGATTTTCAAAAAACGCTGCAGGGATGGTTTCTATGGTGTGGAACAGAGTTTAAATATCAGGTTCATTTATTTGTCGAACTTCCTGCTACAATCTATGTTGATTAACAACAGATTCAGTGCTCTGATTCTAGAAGGTGCGGATTTCTTAACTATGGGATTTTCAATCATGTTTTTGAAATTCCCCAATTTTAGTTCCCTTTGAGCTACAGGGCTGCTCGCTTAGTATGTTATGCCCAATAGCAACACCAATCATTCCTGCAAGTTTCAGGCCTGTACTCCTTGTATTACCGGAAATAAATAAATTTGCGTGGACCACCCTCATTCCTAGTTTTCGGGTCATAAAACCAGTATGAGTCGGAATTTTGGCACTAAACTTGCAGAATATTTAGCCAACCATGTTGTTAATTTTTGCTGAAATTTGAACCAAATCGGTAAAGAAGTGACTGAGAACGAAACGTTTGAGTGAAGGCCGAAAAAGCGATGGGACTTTTTTTTATCTATACTGTAGTATAGCCACTTGCTAAAAATTTTTTTTAACAAAATTTTTATATTGATTTAAGATTTAATATAATATTAGTAGAATGGCTAGCTAGCATACATGGGCCGGGGGTAAGGGGGTATACCCCTCCCCCTCAGCCGGCCATACCCCCCTCCCCCACCCCCCTCCCGGAAGGAGGAAATTTTCGCTTATTTAAGACAAAATAGGCGTTTTTTGGCCTTTTTTCGGGGACCCCCCCCCCGCCCCCCCCCCCCACCCCCGAGGTCTCCAGCCCCCCTACCCCCCCTCCGGATTTTTCCGGCCCATGTATGCTAGCTAGTACATAAAAGATGACTAGCAGCTGGATCTGATGTCACTGTTTGTTTGTAGAGCAGTTTTCTTGCCACTTGCTAAAATTAGTAGCATCCAAAACAAAAGCGATTATTTTAGCTGGCGGGTCGCGTAGCTGAGGAGAGAATGTGTATGGTGGGCCAAGATGTTGGTTATGTGGTCAGATTTGACGACTGCTGTCATCCTGAGTACACTAAAATCAAGGTGACACTATATTTTGTTAGGTCATGTTCTGTAGTGGAGTTGTGTTTTTTTGTAGTACGTTACAGATGGAATTTTGGTGCGTGAGATTCTGGCCGACCCTCTGCTCTCTCAATACAGGTAAGAAAAACTGTTTTGTCTTCCTGAAGTTTAGCGTAGGCGTTTAACACGATTATCAGAATAGGTCCCACAGTCATGTGAAGCGTTAGCTGCATGAATAGAGTTGTAAAATAATTTTTGAAGACCAAAAAAGCTTTTTACGAAAATTTTTCATTTAGAATTTTTTTAAAAATTTTGTCCTTGTATGAAATTTAGCTTGTGGGAGGTGCAAGGATGCATCAGAAGCAACTTTAAATACAAAAAGCTGATACTTTGGTTCAAACATAGTGTTACAGCCTGAGAGTCGATATTCTACCTGCAGCATTGCTCACAGAGTGGCTGCTTCCCTTCAAAACCTATTTTAGGCTTAGAATAAGCATGAAATTGATAGAACTGCACTGCTAATCTATATCTGAGGCTAAATTCAGCTATTTCTCCATAAAATTTTCATACTGTGAATAAACTAAAAATTTTTCGTAATTGGCCTTCAAAAAAGCTTTTGAACACCGCTCACCACTATTCATGAATCAATGAGCTGATTAACTTTACATGCCGAAGTTTCAGTGTGGTTATGGTAGATGAAGCGCACGAACGATCTCTGTATACAGATGTGATCTGCGGCTTACTCAGGAAGGTACAGCTTTCTTTGACTGTTTGGTTTGCTCACTGAACTGCTTCTGTGCCTTTCAGATAATGCAGAAGCGTCTTGATTTGAGAGTGATAATTTCTTCCGCTACTTTAGACGCCGATGTAATTTTGTTGATTTTTTGTAGTTTCTTGCTTGTTTTGCTTGCTATTTGTGATCCTTTCAGCTGTTCGCTCACTTCTTCAATCTGAACGACACCGATGAGAAGTCAAAAGACACTTCTGCGGTGATCTCAGTCGAGGGAAGGATGTACCCCGTGGAGATTTGCTATGCTAAAACGTACTTACCCTTCGTTTGTTTTGTTAGCTCCGGGCCGAGCTGGGGGTAGGGGGTAGGGGGTTTACTCAGGTGGGGGTCGTGGGGGTTTTGCCCAGAGGACTTGACTTATTTCTCTTGCCACTTAGGCGTGGCGTGCCCAGAGGGGGGGTCCAAAATTTCAGAAAGCTCCAAAACGCCTGGAAATGCGTTTTTAGCACGTTCTTTTTCAGTAAGGACGCTAAAAATCGCTATTTTAAGCTGCCAAATCGCGTTTTAGAGCTAAAAACAAGCAAAAAATGACAAAAAGGGCTTCCAAAAACACCGATTTCTCTTAAATATCAGCAGTGGAAACGACAAATTCCGTTTCCAAAGGCTTTTCAAGCGAATTTCAGGTTAAAAATTAGTGATTTCTGAGCCAGAATGTTAGTACTGGAGCCGCAACTAAAGTCTGTTCAAAAATCTTTGGCACTGGGTACATCCGGCAGTGTCCCGAATTTATGCGTGGTGTGAACCCCATTACATGTATATATGGATCTGTTCCTCTCATCAACGAGACTACTATACTGTTCTCGAAATTTGCATATTGAACTTTAGTTAGAAACAAGAAGCCTGACAAAAAAATCGACTTTTTTGGCAAAGCGCCAATTTTTGTGCCGATACCAGATTCGCATTCCCCAACCTTCAGGCATCTCAAAAATGCTACTATATATGGGTCTACGATCAACCCTGCCAAAGTTACACTCGATTTTCTAACGCCGACAAGTGGTCAAAATTTTGCTCTCCCATAGTTAAGCACAAAAATTCATTCAAGATCGAACACATGGGGTTTTTTTTCCTCCAATCAATTTCAGCTTCACCGGTCTATGTTATTTCGGACATGCTGAATCCAGCGGTCACATTGGTTTTGCTCTACGACTTTGATTTTTGCTAGAAATTTGACCTCGAAGTTAGGGTGTACACCTGAATTTCAGAAAGGCATAGCCCAACGTATCTTGTGTGGCCCTGGTCAAAACCCTATACATGTATATGAATCTGTTTCTCTCATCAACGAGATTACTATGCTGTTCTCGAAATTTGCATATTATACTTTGCTTAGAAGAAAGGGGCCTGACAAAAAAATCGACTTTTTTGGCAAAGCGCCAATTTTTGTGTCGATACCAGATTCGGATTCATCAACCTTCAGGTATCTCGAAAATACTACTATATATGGGTCTACGATCAACTCTACCAGAGTTACAGTCGATTTTCTAATGCCGGCAAGACAACAACACTTTCTGAAATTCAGGTGGACACCCTAACTTCGAGGTCAAATTTCTAGCAAAAATCAAAGTCGTAGAGCAAAACCAATGTGACCGCTGTATTCAGCATGTCCGAAATAACATAGACCAGTGAAGCTGAAATTGATTGGAGGAAAAAATCCCATGTGTTCGATCTTGAATGAATTTTTGTGCTTAACTATGGGAGAGCAAAATTTTGACGACTTGTCGGCGTTAGAAAATCGAGTGTAACTTTGGCAGGGTTGTTCGTAGACCCATATATAGTAGCATTTTCGAGATGCCTGAAGGTTGGGGAATGCGAATCTGGTATCGGCACAAAAATTGGCGCTTTGCCAAAAAAGTCGATTTTTTTGTCAGGCTTCTTGCTTCTAACTAAAGTTCAATATGCAAATTTCGAGAACAGTATAGTAGTCTCGTTGATGAGAGGAACAGATCCATATATACATGTAATGGGGTTCACACCACGCATAAATTTGGGACACTGCCGGATGTACTCAGCGCCAAAGATTTTTGAACAGACTTTAGTACTTGTATTTCCGGTCGGCGGGGGGGGGGTCCCGTAACCTCTCTCGGGGGGGGGGGGGTTGAGGAGGGTTTGGCCTTTTCAGCAAGGGGGGTAACCCCCAAACACCCCTAGTACATGTATGTTTGTTAGTTCGTTATCGTATGAATAGGTGGTGAATAATTTATTAGATTTACGGCAGGCAACCTTTCTATTTTTGCCTAGTGCCTATCCTAAATTCTCAATGGATATTTAGAAAGTGAGAAAGTGCTTGCTGCTTGCTTCGTTAAAATGGACATCGTGAAAAAATCGTGAAAATTTTGTGAAAATATGTGGAAATTGTCTAGGAAACTACTGATGATTATTTTCGCAAAAAAAATCAGTAATAGGTTTTTTTGCATTTTTTCAAGCAGTCTTTAAGCTTTTTTAGGAAAAATTATCCAGGCCCGGTATAGAATTATGGCTAGTAATCGTAAGTATTTTAACTCGGTCTGAGAGTCAATCGTTTGTTTATGTGTACAAACTTTAGCCCGGTGCCAGATTACGTGAAAGCGACAGTAACAACCGTGCTGAGGATTCATCAGCAGGAGCCGCACGGAGATATCCTGGCCTTCCTAACCGGACAAGAAGAGGTGGAATCTGTGTGTCAGATGCTCAGGTAATCAAGTGCAAATCTATTTTTAATCCCTCTCCCATTGTGCTCACACTCTGTTTTGTTTACACTTCTTGTTCTGCATTCAAAACGGCAGTAAAAAATAGCCCCACACGTTGCAGCAGCCGTGCTAAGCGAGCATTAAATTAGCGAGCATTGTTTAGAGAGGAGGCGAAGGCACTGCGAGAGGTCGATAAATTATGGGTGTTGCCCATGTACGGAGCATTGTCAGCGCGGGAACAAGTAGGCAAAGGTTGCTTTGTGCCGGCTCGGCATCGTTGCCAGCCAAGCTGTTCTAGTTCAAAGTCTTCGACTCCACGCCTGCCAACACGCGCAAGGTGGTGGTCGCCACCAACATTGCCGAGGCCTCCGTCACCATACCCGGTGTTGTTTACGGTAAGCCGACCAAACTTTCTTTTGCAGCAAATAGACAACCTATCTAGTATGTACTTACGTCGCTAACCAATCAAAAATTTCGGTCTAAAGTCACTAGTACAATTCAAAAGATTTCTGATTGTGCAGGCAGGCTATACGGTCAGGCACTTAACGCGTTTATGGTACCGGCACTCAGTGCTATGGGTAGGGGTACCATATATAGTGCCGGTACCATTATAATGTACCACCACAGTCCCGGAACGTGGGGGTACCATAATGGTGCCACTAGCCTAGGTACCAGTAGCATAAAAGGCGTTAAGTGCCTGACTATTATGTATGTTTCAGTTATCGACTGTGGCTTTGTGAAGCTGCGAGGGCTGAATCCAAAAACGGCAATTGGTAAAAGGTGTCAACTGAATTATTGAGACTGCTGGATGGAGTGTTTAGAGTCTCTGGTGGTTGTGCCGATCTCGCAAGCTTCGGCGCAGCAGCGGGCCGGCCGAGCTGGCAGAATCAGATCTGGAAAGGTCTTTAGACTGTATCCTGGTAGGTGTTTTCTTTTCTAAATCTAAACAGCGGCAATGAAAGGTTCAGTTCAGTTCAATTGCGAGAAAGTTGGCCTTTTCAGCTTTAGCTGATTATTGAGTTTCTCAGTCAGTGTAGAAAAACTTTATTCAGTGCACCAGAAATAACGCAAACATTTGGCACCCGCAAACGAACAGTCCGTAACGGGTTCGAACTTTCTACGTGTGCTAGGGCGTGTGCCTGCCCACCAAAACATCAGAGTGTCAAAAAGGAATGTGTTTAGAGGTGGAGTACGATCGTTTGTTAGCTGCTACGGTGCCTGAAATGCAACGAAGTCATTTGGGAACGGTTCTGCTGCAATTAAAAGCGCTCGGCATCGACAACGTTCTCCGCTTTCACTTTCTAGCTGTGCGTTTCATTCGCTTTTATCTGTTAGTTAACGCTTGGATCGCTCACTAATGAATGGTCTGTTGGCAAGCTCTTTTGTATCAACAAAGTATCCGTTGGATTTGCTTTCACAAACAAGTTTCACTGTCCTTTCGTCTCAGTAGAAGACCCAACTAACTTTACAGTTTAGCTAAGTTATAATTGACTCACGGCTAACCCAGACAGAGTCTGTATACTGTGTTCAATGTTCGTGCGGTACCTGGAATGTCGGGGAGTCATCGAAAAGTCAGAATTTGGTGTCTAAGTCAGGGAAAAATTTGATAGCAGTGGAAACATCTCGCCGCCAAATGTTTTTGTCAGAACTTTACACACCACCCTTTTGAAAATCGGTCTTCTGACTTGCCACTACAACTACTACAGGGTGTCTAAAAAAATGATCACATTTCTTTTTACTGCCATTTCGCAAATTTTGACCAAATAGGCTGAAATTTGGAACACAGGTGCCCAAACTCGGGCAATTTTATGTGTTAAAATTTGGTGCACTAGGCTTGACCAATTCTCGAGAAATTTAAAAAAAAGTGAAATTTGGTAATTTCAATACCAAAAGCCGGTCACCGAAAAAACGTTACATTACATTATCGCCTAAACTCTAACGATAGCGTTGGAGTTCATGCGTCAACTTTTACACACGAATTACCCTGAACTTCTGCGTTTACACTCCAAATTTCATCCAATTCCGTCAAAAATTAGAAAAGATATAAGAAAAGGAAATGTTTCCATTTTTCGGTGACCGCCTTTCACTATTGAAATTACCAAATTTCACTTTTTTTGAAATTTCTCGGGATTGAGTCAAGCCTAGTGCACCAAACTTTAACACATAAAATTGCCCGACTTTTGGCACCTATGGTCCAAATTTCAGCCTATTTGGTCAAAATTTACGGAAATGGCAGTAAAAAGAAATGTGATCATTTTTTTGAGACACCCTGTACTTAAACTGCAAATAAACTCGGATACCGTCTAAATGCGTTTTTCAAAGCCATTCATTTCATGTTTGTTGGAGTTTGCTTACCCTGGTTTGGTAAAGGAATTTTGACTTTGGTCAAAAGTCAGGGAACTTTGCAATGCAAAAGCCGCATGAACCCAGTGTGTTGTAGCGGCCGTCGTCGTTTGCCATGATCAGAGGGGTGGAGCTGCTCTACGCACTGGGTGCAGTCGATCGTTCTGTGCATCTGACTGATTTGGGCGTCAAAATGGCTGAGTTTCCCTTGCCGCCACTGCACGCCAAAGCTCTCCTCAGTTCAGGTGACCGATTAACTCTCTCTCTACTCTGTCAGCTTGCTTAGTAGAATGCTCTTAACAAGTCTGAGTTCAATTATTCTGCCTTGTTTCACAGCTTGTTTTGTTCTTCTACGCGAATTTAGCTAATCTTGGGTATTATCAGCCACCGATGGCGGGAAATCAACACAAACGCTGTTTTCTGTCGTTTCAGGGGCTTTCGGTTGCAGTGAGGAAATGGCCAGCATAATCGCCATGCTGCAAATTCAGGATGTGTTCACACAACCCACTGGACATCGTCACAAAGCCGTCAGTTTCTTTGCTTTATTGTCTGACTTTAAATACGAAAGAGGACACAGCTCTCCAACCGCTTTGCTTAAATGGGCTGTGCTATAAATTTGTTTCGAGTTTCGGCCAAATCTGAGCTTCTCCAGCCAAAGCCGACCCAATTCTACAGGGTCTCCCAGGTTTGACTGTTAGCGGTTCGCCACTGTGTAAACGGAATTCAATCAAATTTGACACAAATATACTGCCATGGCTAACTTAGATGCCTGCCAAATTATGCCTGCCTGCTTATCGCGAGCGCTTGCCTTGAAGCCATTTCCACTTACAGTAATGTCTCGTTAATCCGGACAAGTTGGGATTAGCCAATTTTGTTCGGACTAACGAATCAAAGCTAAAACACCGTTATTTCGGTCAAGGTCATAAATGACAGCTTTTTCTTAGTTGTGTATCAGATTCTGTAGCAGTACCACCTCATTACAAGCTTTAAGCATAATTCAGTTAAGCAGCTTTAAGCAGTAATTATACCCCCTAAAAGGCAAAAAATTACATTCTGACAACAGAAAGCATTATTCATGAAAATTCGTATCTGAGTTAAAAAATTGTGCATGGATTTTGTCCTAATTAACTAAATCCGGACTAAGGAATCACTTCCATTCGAAGTTGGGACCGCCAATCGTTTGACCAGATTAACGAATCTGGATCGAGCTAGATTAAACAGTCATATAACATGGGGGAAAATTGGGACCTGGCATATTCTTGTCTGGAAGGTGAATATCCGGATTAACGAGACATGACTCCTCTTTCTTTATCACCTTTACTGAGCTCACTGGCATTGCAAATCCAATTTAGCCACAGTAACGCTTGAAAATCAAGAAAATCGCGCAAAATATCTTCAGCTCATACATGTAACAGGTCATCCGCCGAAGGGGAGGGGGGTTGGGGGTCTGGCGCCGGCCGGGGGGTCTGAGCCAAAATTTTGGGGGGGGGTTTGGGTACTAAAAAACGCTCAAAAATAGAAAAAATCGCATTTTTTTGGCTAAAAATCGCTAATTTGGGCTGAAATGCAGCTAAAAAGTGCTGTTTTGCAGGCGATTTTGGCAATTTTTGTGTCTGAAATTGTAAAAAATTGCAAAAAATTGGTCAAAAATTTACTTGCCAGTAAAAATCGGAGGGGGGGTCTGGCCTAAGTCGGGTGGTGGCAGACCCCCAGACCCCCTGTTACATGTATGCTTCAGCTACTGTTTGTGAAACTGATCTTTTAAGCAACGGACAAAGCTGAAAGTTGGCTGGCATCTAGGTACTCCAGGCACTATATTTGTGTTAAATTTAGCTTAATTCTGTTCACATATCTGGCGTGCCGCTAACGATCAATGTGTAACACCTGTATTTCTAAGACTGCTCATCTAATAAGCA
This sequence comes from Sabatieria punctata, assembly GCA_030248155.1. NCBI lineage: Eukaryota > Metazoa > Nematoda > Chromadorea > Araeolaimida > Comesomatidae > Sabatieria > Sabatieria punctata. The sequence continues at coordinate 20,440 of JASANB010003469.1, forward strand.
GTCTAACTTTCAGGAGGTGACGAAGCGCAAGTTCTCAGTAGAAGAGGGCGACCATCTGACGCTGCTCAATGTCTTTTCATCTTTCGATGAGGTTGGTCATAGGACATACATGTAACAGGGGGTCTGGGGGGTCTGCCCCCCACCCGACTTAAGCCAGACCCCCCGGATGGGGGACACCCCCCCCCCCCCGAGACGATTTCACCGACCCCCCCTCCGATTTTTCTGGCAAGTAAATTTTCGAGCAAATTTTTGCAATTTTTTACAATTTCACACACAAAAATTGCCAAAATCGCCTGCAAAACAGCACTTTTTCGCTGTATTTCAGCCCAAATTAGCGATTTTTGGCAATTTTTAGCCAAAAAATTGCGATTTTTTCGATTTTTGAGCGTTTTTTAGTGCCCACCCCCTCCCCCAAAATTTTGGCTCAGACCCCCCCCCCCCCGGCTGGCGCCAGACCCCCCAACCCCCCCTCCCCCCATCGGCGGATGACCTGTTACATGTATGCCATAGGAATAGGACAGCTCATACATAAAGTCTGTGGTTTCAGGCAGGCAGGAGTTCAAAGTGGTGCTCGGAGCATTATGTAAATTACCGAGGTCTTTGCAGAGCCATAGAAATCAGAGCTCAGTTAGTGCGCCTGTTGAACAGATACAACGTGCCTTTGGTCTCTTCCCGCGGCTCTATCGGTACCAACTGCACTTCTAGGCCATTGTCAGCAGTTACATAAGTTGTGTGTTTAGGTGAGACAGAGAAGATCCGTCGGTGTTTGGTGTCCGGATTTTTCTGCCAGGCCTGTAAGCTCCACTATACCGGCGAGTATCGCACGATCAGAGAGAACTACCCTCTCAAAATCTATAAAGGCTCGGCCATTATGTACAGAAAGAAGTACCCGCAATGGTACTTTTTGTTTTACTAGGGCACGAAGCATTTGGTTGCGTTGGGCCTTTACGCTCTCCCGCTCATTTCTCCAAATAAGCTATTTCATTAATTCTAAATCCCTTCCAATGGAGCCGGATAAAGGCATGAATAGAATTTAATCGCCTTGCATGCCATTACAAAGCGCAACATTTAATCATATGGCAACCATACATAACCCGGAAAATGTGTTGGGTGTGGTGAAAATCCGAAAATGTGGTGAACCTTCCGATTTGAAGTGCGTACAGGAAGAAAAGTCTGGGTCAGATGGTTGTTTGCGGGTTTGGGTACGTCAAGCACAAACTGTGGAGGGTAGACCCCCAGGTACCCCGGCCCCTGTATGTCACCGATGCGAAAAGCATGACGAAAGTGTTTTGCACTGACGTCTTCAAGTGCTTTCAGTGTAGGCATGATTACTGTTTGATTACGGGTGGCCGTTTGTTGTAAATATCGTACCGGAGCTGCATACATGTAACAGGGGGTCTGCCCCCACCCGACTTAGGTCAGCCCCCCCCCGAGACGATTTCTTCCGACCCCCTCCGATTTTTCTGGCAAGTAAATTTTTGAGCAAATTTTTCCGTTTTTTTGAAATTTAGACACAAAAACTACCTCAGCCGAAAATAACAATTTTTGACCATTTTTGCCGAAAAATGCGATTTTTTTAAAATTTCTGAGCGTTTTTTAGAGCCCAGTCATTCTTCCCAAAAATTGGGCTCAGACCCCCCTCCGGCCGGCGCCGACCCCCCAACCCCCTCCCCTTCGGCCGATGACCTGTTTCATGTATGCGGAGCAGCTGTACGTTAGATTGCTTCTTATTATTTCAGGGTGATATTCAATGAAGTCTTACAAGACTCGATGCGCGATATTTCGGTGATCGACCAGGAATGGCTGTACGAGTTGGCGCCTCACTTTTACGAGTTCGGAACGGTAGAAAAGTGTCTGAGAGAAAATTTAGAAACTCAGTCTGTCACTCTGTCCCAAAAGCGGTGTTTTCTTGCATGGCTAATTACAAATTTCACTGTCTTTTAAACAAGTTTTATGTAGATTTTCGAACATTTAGCTGTTTTGTTATAAACCACCAGTTATTACTAAGTTTAGTGGCGAGGCGATTCTATTAAAGCAGGCGATTTTTGGGCAGACGTCGATCCAAGTTTTCTCTAAACCAAATAAATTTCTGGACAAAAACAGACAGACATTACTCAACGGAACGTCTATTGAATGGCACTATGAGAATCTGCCTATTTTTTGCAATTGAACCGTTTCAAAGTTTTCCGTTTTGATGCGAACACAACTGCTCTAAAGAAATTTGTGCTTGTCTGAGACTGATCAACTGAACACAACACGCCAGTGCACTGAACATAATTACTAAAATTCTAACGTAATTTTGTGATTAAAGTTTGCTTTTATGTACGTTGGATTTTCAAAGTTATTAGGGTGAATTGTTGTAATCCATCTGAAATGGCGTAAGAAGTGGTGGTGCTGCGGGTCTGTGGTGTGTCTTAGTCAGATGACGTGGTTGTTTCAGACGGATGAGGTTGCGTCGAAGCGATCGCGACTGGAAGATTCCACTGCACCTGCGGACGCCGAGTACTTGGCGCATAATTTTGTGGGCAAATAAAATAAAAGCTTTCACTCTGACCTTTGAGCTGGTTGGCCAGCGGTGCTCCGATCCGCTTTTTATCTCTCTTATCGATTGTTGGTTGCATGTCTTCGCCTGTCACCTTAGCGCCCGTCTGCCGCGCCTCTTCGCGTGTCTCTTCTTATTTATTTGCTGTGTCCTTTTTAAATGGAGAGTCGAAAGCGCGCCAAGTCGGCCAGCGCCGCCAATGCTGTCGCCGACATTCCTCCCAATCGCCAGCCCGTCAGAGTTTGGTGCGATGGATGGTAATTGCTTTCTCTCTGTGCTTTTGTAATTGCTGCTGGACGTACTTTGTACTTAATAAATGCGCCTAGTACTGCTTATCTCTGTTCTGCCGATATTTAGGTTAATATTCTGTAGTGTTAGCGATTTTTGGTGTCTGAAATTCACAGGATTATTAACCTGATTTCTGCAAAAATTGGGTACAGTCGTGTCTCGTTAATCCGGACAAGTTGGGACCGACCAATTTTGTCTGGATTAGCAAATTTACGAATCGAAGCAAAAACACTGTTTTTCGGGTCAAAGATATAATTGACAGCTTTTCTTAGCTCCGTATCAGATTCTGTAGCAGTACCTCCTCATTTATAGTCAAAAGCTTAAATTGAGCTGATCGCAAAAGGCAAACTCAAAAAACCCAAAAACGCAGTCAAAATTGCTCTCTGTTCTGACTCAACAGAAAGCGCTATTCCATTGAAAATTCATGTCTGAATTAATAAATTGCGCATGGATTCTGTCAAAACTAACCAAGTCTGGATTAACGAATCACGTAAACTGATCGGTTAACCATACAAAATTCGAAGTTGGGACCGCAAATCTTTTGTCCGGATTAACGAGTCGTATAACATGGGGGAAATTGGGAACTGGCCTAATCTTGTCAGGAACGAGAATATCCGGATTAACTTGACATGACTGTAAGTCAAAGGGAAACGTAGATAGACGGTAGTAGACGGAGATCTTTTGATAGTGATCGTCTGCTAGAACGGGTGCTAGGTGCAAACGTAGTTGATGGGTCATATGGTCCGGGGTCATTAAGCATTTATGTACGTAGAAAAGTGGCTAGTTTTTCGGTTGCAGTTACGATATGGTTCATTTCGGACACGCAAATCAACTGCGTCAAGCCAAAGAAATGGGAGACTACTTGATTGTCGGAGTCCACACTGATGCAGAGGTACCCGACCTAATTATTTGTCTCATAAGCTGTTTAGTTAGCTGCTGCAGCGCATGCAGATTTCTCTGATACGTCGATAGGGTTGGCAAAATCTAGATTCTTTTCTTTATAATACTTCAATTTTGTGATATTTGTTTCCTGGTTGGTTTTGCTTCTATTGGAATAACGAAACGTACTGAAAGTGCAGTAAGCTACATAGTACAACGTTCAGAACAGGGATGAACACCTTTCAGTGGATGTTTTGGAGTTGTATCTCGGAAACATTTGCCTAGCAAATTTCTAGCAAAACGGCAATTTAGAGTGAACAGTATTTCTGCAGCAGGTAGGTGGCGTGTGCATTTTAGATAAGATGTATTCTGTATAATGTCGGGATCGGGTATCAGACTTGCGCGTATATTATTCTCCAATTATCCGCCGCATGGCGTAATTTCTTAAAAACGTGCCTCTAAGTCCAAGCCTAAAAAATGCTAAAAGCAGGGTTTGTCGGCGGGTCGGGCAAATGGGGCTCCTCCAATTACTTGCCATGCGGCGGATAACTGCTCAATATTTATGCGGGAATGGGCAACAGCCATAAGATGTTGTCAAAAAATCGAAATTAATTGGCGATCCGATTCCGACGTTGGGACCGAAGTCCTACGATCAGGCCGGTGGGCCATTTGGCAACCCCGTTTCTTGCACACTCACTTTTTTCTTCCAACGCAAGCATGCTTTGTGGAGCGGCTTTCAGGTGCTTAGGCAGATCCCGTCGGTTCCCATTTACCTACTTGCTGTCATCAGCTTTCGGTGGCCTGGCTGGGCTTTATGTCGACCACCAACTCTTTGCGATAAGAACTTGCCCCACCAAGTAGACGGGCGTGCGAGTACGCGCTCAATGGCTTTGCGGCCTAAACCACTAGCCCAACTGTGCCGGCCATCGAACATTGGCTTCGTTTGGTCAAAATTTTGAATTTTTTAACCACGTACTTTGTTGACGTCCCACCGAACGGTAGAGTTTGTGTGCGACTACGTAAATTGAATTGAATTAGGTACAAGACAGCAAATAAATATACGCGTTTGCCTAGTTTCTCTTAAGGCCGCAGGGAGGCGCGCGCATCGGATTCTCGCACCTAAGTGTTTATTGACAGCCGCCAGCCAGCTGGCTGTAACCCGTTGCGCTACTGTACATAGTAATCTCTTTTCTGGCCAGAAACCTAGTTTTGACGGTTTTTACCCCAAAACATAAGGTAAAAATTTGAAGCCCGATCTAATTCGTGGCTAAAAGAAATTTTTGTAATTGCAGTGTTTATACGCTGTTCTGTAACAATTTTTATGATTTTATTTATCATTATTCGTTTTTTGTTTGGCGAAATTTCAACGTTTGCCATTCAGTCAGTTTTTTTTACCGAATTAAGTTCTATTCTTAAAGGTCGTTGCCGCGCTGACAATTTTGTGTTTATAAATACATAGTTTAATTCCGCCTAGAGATGCAACCGAGTTGCCGCATTATGCGGTTTATACCGCATCCCCAGACCCATGATGATTTTAGATGTTAAACATAGCGGATTAAAATTGATTGGCGTTTTGAATTTCGTAGATCCTATCCACTAGAAAGAAGGTTCCTGCTCCCGGGGCCCCCCTACACTCCACCCCGGATGTTTTAGTTTAAATTTTAGAACTATAAATTCGGAACTTTTATTTCAATTTTTCCAGCCAATGCTGTATTGTATTGATTTGTTTCTGTTTTCCTTGTTTATAAAGCTGACCTACTCCTCCTCGGTCGGGTGTAGGACGTTTCGTCCCGACCGTTTCGTCCCCTTGCTGTTCGTCCCGGCTGTTTCGTCCCAACCGTTTAGTCCCGGCCATTTTAAAGCGTGACCGTTTCGTCCCGCTGCTAACTACAGTATATTGCAAAGGCGGCGGCAAAATCAAATGCCGAATGCGCCACAACTCACCAAGAGGTCAAATGCCAGGCACACACTGGCTTTCGGTGGCCTGGGTTGGGCTTTGTGCCGACGACCAACTCTTTGCGTTGTGGCAAGAAACTTGCCCCGCCGAGTGGATGAACGCACGACCATCAATGGGCAGAGAGAATGCAGCTATCTCCACGGATGCCTACCAAATTCACAGTTTGAATTTGATATGGTACGGTATAGTATAAACTTCGCGATTTGAATTCGGTGCGGTATGGTATAGTGCTAGCTAATTCAGTTTTAATTTGGATGGTATGATTTTGATCGAATTGCAGTAAACGGGTTTAGATTGGTTAACCTTATTATTAAATAAACGAAGACCAAGGATTTTGTTATCAAACTGTACAACGAGACTGGACGCCGGATGAGGGCCTTGGCCGGATTGGGATCGTAAGGCCCCTAGCCACCAGCCCATGTATTTTTAAAGTCGAATCGAAACCACTTTCATCTAAATTTGAACCTGCCTACCCCTGAGGGGAACGGGAAGTATAAACCATATGAAAGCTTGCAAAGTCATTGGAACTTTAGCTTGTGTAAAAACTCTTTGAGTCGAAATTAAAAACGCTTCTGCCATTGCTGTCAGCATTACATAACAGATTTCTATGCTTTAAACCTTTGATCTGACAGTTTTGCAGTGTAGTATGCAAACGTAGTATATTGTCGAAAATTGTAGTTTAAAGTAGTATAATTTTGAGCTGGGGTAGTATACGTACTTGACTGGCTAGCACCTGGCAACACTGACCACGCGCATAGGGCTTTGCGGCCTAAACCACTACACCAACTGTGCCGGCCGTACAGAGCATAGTATTGTTATTGTGTACAGCTGCTATTATGCATGGCTTTATTACTGTATGAGTACGTATGACAGACTGGCTTCTGTTTAAAAGAATAAACGATTTGGTTTTCGCGCCTTGGATGTGCATGTTTCACTTTGTGAACCGGTACGAAACGGTCACTTTAAAACTTGGCCGGGACGAAACGGTCGGGACGAAACAGCCGAGACTAACAGCAAGGGGACGAAACGATCGGGACGAAATGGGCGGATTCCTCCTCGGTCGACGCTACTCCCTGCTGTCGGTCATTGATAAACAGACAAAACCTGAAATTGCGCTTGAAGGTTTAGTTAGGCTATGTAAAAAAATTGTACATAGGCAAAAAACTTGTAGAAGATGCAAGTTCGTATCAGAAGCAACCTTAAATACAAAAGCTTTTAGTTTTTTTAAACGATGTCACCGCCTGAGAGTCGATATTCTACCTGCCTGCAGCATTGCTCACAGAGTGGCTGCTGCCTTCAAAACCTTTTTTAGCTTAGAATAAGCATGAAATTGATATAACTGCACTGCTAATGTATGGAGCAAACTAAATTTCCTCACTTTGAATAAAATAAAAATTTTTTAAAATGAGCCTTCAAATAAGTTCTTTAAAAATGCCAAAGAACCGAATTAGTGAGTTGGGTGTGTTGCAGGTGTCTAAGCACAAAGGACCTCCGGTGTTCACGGAGCAAGAGCGGTACCGGATGGTGCGGGGCATAAAGTGGGTGGACGAGGTGGTGGAGGGCGCCCCTTACGTCACCACCATTGACACCCTCGACGCACACAACTGTGATTACTGCGTGCACGGCGGTCAGTCCCTCTCTCTCTCTCTCTGCTGATTGGTTGGTTGGTGAGTCTGTTGGCTGTTTAGACGACATCACATTAACAGCCGACGGTCAGGACACCTACCAGTTGGTCAAAACTGCCGGCAGGTACCAGGAATGCAAGCGTACTCAAGGAATCAGCACTACAGATCTAGTCGGACGGTAAGCACGTCGCCTTTCACCTGTGATTCGTTGGTCTGCCTGCTCTGCCCACAGTATGCTGACCTGGCCGCTCTGTCGACGTGTGCACACGCTTTACACAGCGCTAAAGGAGTATCATTTCTCTCTCGAGTTTTGCCTCAAAATGGAAGCTGAAAATGTTTCAAAGTTGACGTTTCTCAAAGTTTGTAGCCTTTTTTAGAGTTTGTTAGAACTGGTTAGCTGCGATCACTTGCAGACTAAGCACAGTTTGAGCTCTGGCAGTGGCATGCATGTAACAAGGGGTCTGGGGGGTCTGCCCCCACCCAACTTAAGCCAGACCCTCCCCCGGATGGGGACCCCCTCCAATTTTTCTGGCAAGTAATTTTTTGAGCAAATTTTTGCGATTTTTTTACAATTTCATACCCAAAAATTTCCAAAATCGCCTGCAAAATAGCACTTTTTAAGCTGTATTTCAGCGCAAATTAGCGATTTATGACGATTTTTAGCAAAAAAATAGCGATTTTTAGCGTTTTTTAGTGCGCAACCCCCGCTCCCAAAATTTTGGCTCAGACCCCCTCCCGGCCGGCGCCAGAGGCGTGTTCCGGTTTCCTCCGTTCCGGTTTCCTCCATTCTTCTCTCTCTCTCTCTCTCTCTCTCTCTCTCGCTCTCTCTCTCTTTCATTTTCCGGTTTCCTCCGTTTTGAAATTTTACCTTTTTGGTGCATATCTATTTCAGGAATTCAATTTTGAAGGCACTAACTATAAAATTAAATAATAATAAACTGTATTAACGCAAGATTTGAATAATAATTAACTGTATTAACGTTGGGTTTTTTTTTTAGAAATTTCAGCAGTTTTGCGGCACTTAGTCGCTTTCACTTGTTTGTTGCCCTCAGTTGCATAATTGACGACGATTAAATGGCGATTGGCCGCCGATGCCCTCAGGCCGACACTGACACTAGTAAAGGTGCCGCATGCTCAGCGCACTGTTTAATTGGTCGGGAACCCTTGGCGGCCATAAAAGATTGTAAATAGCGTCCTGTACTATGTGAACTGCTGCATGCTTATGTGTCTACTCAAATTGGGGTAGATTTCCCGAGTTGCCGCGCTGCCGACGCCGACCGACTATGTGAAACCACCTTAAGTCAAGGTGACCTATCAAAACAAAGGATAATTAAGCCGGATGTCCACATATCTGACGGGGTCGCATTGTGCACTTTGGGAAGAACTAACAAGAACATAGAGGGTTGGCAGTCAGGTATGCTACCTTTCGCTTGTTTGTTGCCCTCTTAGTTGAATAATTGACAACGATTAGACACTCGCCAAAAGACTGCTGTTGTTTTTTGAGAAAATGAGTTGAGAGAAAAGTATTTCTTGGTTGGAAGAAGCTGATTAGGCAGTGCCAACCAAACTTCTTCCGATTCTTCAGCAAGATGATCAACGAGCAAAGCATGTCATGGCCGCGCAGTTCACCGCCGGAAACCTACAGGAGCGTCGAAATAAAGTCTACAAGCATGTGAACAGACAGCTCAACACACTCACCACACAGTTCACACAGGTGCTCTGGCTGCGAACAGATTAGTGCAGTGTAGCCTACGCTTTGTCTCTGAGCCTGACCTCAAGGCAGCCGCAGCCAATCGCTGTTTAATCGTTGTCAATTATTCAACCAAGAGGCCAACAAACAAGCGAAAGCGACAAAGTGCGCATAACTGCTGCAATTTCTAAAAAAAAAACCCCAGTCTTGCGTTAATACAGTGTATTATTGCTTAATTTTATAGTTAGTACCTTCAAAATTCAATTTCTGAAATAGATATGCACCAAAACAGTAAAATTTCAAAACGGAGGAAACCGGAAAATTAATGGAGGAAACCGGAACGGAGGAAACCGGAATGGAGGAAACCGGAACGGAGGAAACCGGAACGGAGGAAACCGGAACAAACCGGCGCCAGAGCCCCCAACCCCCTTCGGCGGATGACCTGTTATGTATGGGCAGTGGAGGATATGCAGGCTTGTCTAGAATTTAGGCGATGAGGGTGAAACTGATCTCTTTATTGATTATCGTACACTCACGCTTAGGAAGGCAAAGAAAATAGCGTTGTAATTGTTGTGTTATTTGTTATAATCTGTACTGTACACATCTGAACTTTCAGTTCTGCTTCTGTTTGAGTAGGGTAAGGCAGTAATGAAGCCGAGCAATCGGCCCAGCCCACCCCACCCGGAGATAAACTTTCAGCGACTTGTTCAAACAGTCAAAGTGTAAAAGTGAAAGAGATGATTGGGTTTCAGAATGCTCTTACTAACCAAAGCGCACCACGATCAAAAGGGCGAACTGCAAGAGAAGTACCTGGATGCATCGAAAAAGCTGAGCACAGACGGGTTGGGCTTGAGTCCTTGGACCGGTGTCTCTCAGTTCCTCCCCACCACCAGAACCATTCTCCAGTTTGCTGAAGGCAGACAGCCCAAGGTACCTCAACCTCTCTACTCTAGTACTGTCTGGACTGGCACTTAACGCCCTTTCTCGTACTGGCACCATTATATACATGTAGCACTCACTCTCACTCTCGAGCCGTTCTGCTATGATATATCTGCCCCACTTATGGACGTTTGGTTCATTTGGGCCTAACAAGCCTCCGGAGCTTTCTAATAAATAAATAAATGTAACAGGGGCCGGGGGGTCTGCCCCGACATAGACCCCGAGACGATTTTTTCGACCCACCTTCCGATTTTCCTGGCAAGTAATTTTTGAGCAAGTTTTTGCGATTTTTTTACAATTTCAGACACAGAAATTGCCAAATTCGCCTGTAAAACAGCATTTTTAGTTGTATTGGAGCCAAAATTAGCTATTTTTGCGATTTGTGAACGTTTTTAGTGCCCATTCCCCTCCTCAGCCCCCCCTTTGCCCATGTCTCGACGCCAGCCGAACCCAGGCGGTCGAAAGTAAGCAATGGCAAGTAGATAAATGGGGAACAAACCTTAGCTGTCTTGCACACACCGACAGCCTAAGGGGAGGTTTGTTGTTAAGGAGGCTGCCGGACCTTGTGTCTCTTAGTCACAAAGGACAAAAGTTACAACAACTATGTAAGGGCGCAATTTATACTTGGGCAAACTGCAAAGTGCCAACCGGCCAACCAAAGTACATAGCAATTTATTAGGTGCCAGTGCCGTGCTGCCAGGGTGGAGGCAGAAGAAGTATAAACGGCCCTAACAGTGTAGTTTAGTCTACGGACCGAGTGGTATACGTGTGTGGTGCGTTCGACATGTTCCACGTGGGTCACCTGGCATTCCTGGAGGAGGCAGCCAAGTACGGCGACTACCTGATCGTTGGTATCTACTCGGACCAGACGGTCAACAAATACAAAGGCCAGAACCAACCGATCATGACCCTCCACGAACGCGTCCTCAGTGTGCTCGCATACAGGGTGCCTTCTCTCTGTCTGTCTGCTGGTCTATATTTGTGGCTGTTCTAGCCCGTCTCTGAGGTTGTGATCGGTGCGCCCTACTCCGTCACCGCTGAACTGATGGACCATTTCAAGGTAGCAGCTACTTTCTCACAACTTTCTGATAGCTCTAATCTAATTTAGACGGCTTAGTTAGGCTGCAAGTTTTTAGAGAGCCAGATAGACAGGTAGGTGTGTTTTTGTTGTAGGTGGACATGGTGTGTCAGGGCATCGGCACAGAGCACCAAGACATTCCGGATCCGTACGACGGTTGCGACCCTTACAAAGTGCCGAAAGAACGCGGACAGTTCACGCTGGTCGACAGCAAAAGTGACATGACGACGCGGAAGATCGTAGAACGAATCATTTCCCACAGGTATTCTTTCAACCGAGACACACTCAACTGTTAACTTCCTCTCTCTACCTATGTAGCAACTACTCCTGCATGTCACAGGTCATCCACCTAATGGGAAGCTGGTTGCCAGGATCTGAGCCCAAATTCCAGTACTAAAATTCGCAAAGAAATATAGGTTAAGATCGCAGTGTCCAGCTATAAATCAATATAATTGGGCTCAAATGCAGCTATTAAGAGTAGCTGACTATCGTTATCGGCTACCAACGTTGTCGCCGTTTTATCAGCACCTTCCGGCCTCACAGGAACGATGTAGGTTGTAAAGCAGTTTTAGTTTCCCCCCAATGTTTTTAATCCGTTCTGTTAACCCATTCGAAAAGACCACCCCTTTTTCTGCTTTTCAGAGAATCGACATGAACGATTCGTAATGAATTGCGAACTTCCAATCCGAACGAAATCGTTCGGGTTTCAGGTTCGTGTTTTCATCTATATGTTCGTTCAAAACAAAGCGAACATATAAAGGAACCATTGAAAGGTTCGGGGTGAGCCAATTTTGCTACGAACCATTAGCCAGACTACAACGAACCTTCCATTAAATGGCTCTGAACCTTTAACCGAATTGCCACGAACCTTTAACCAAATTGCCACGAACCTTGCTTAGATGGCCACGAACCTTTAACTAACTTGCTATGAACCTTTCCATACTTGGCCGCGAACCTTTTGATGCAAGTGTGCGGCACCTAATTCTGAACCTTTGCCATGGTGAATTCTGTACCTATAGTCTATGAACTAAATTTCGAACCTTTGGCCTGCATGATTTAATCGGTCCTATTGACTTTGGTTTTCAGGCAAGTGTGCTACGGCTGCCGTAAAGAAAACAACACCAAGTGTGCTGTCCAGTCACACAGAAGAACAAAGCCAATACTTCCAATTTAGTGACCAATCTCAATGGAATGCTAACACTGAATCAGCTTAAGGATTGCTTGTGAGAGTTGCTGATATGAAACTGATTGAAAAGCAAACCACGTTTTTATCATCAATGCAATCAATTAGAGAGGAGCAGAAGCAGCACGCATGGCATACTTGTTAGGCTTACCATTACAGGTTTTGTCATTGAAAAAGAAATTCGGCTTACAGTGAAATAACCAGTCACACATACCAACACACAACCTGACCTGACAATGGTAGCACATAATTCGTGCCACTTATAACACTGCCGTTCATCAGAGTAGGTACTGTCAACCATGTTCCTGAGGTTCAATTCGGCAGCAGAAAAAGAAGGCGCCAATTTCATAATGATTCCGATCTGCAAAGGTTCGTGTGCAGATAAAGGTATATGTAGAGGTTCATTTGTCATTGAGGAAAGGTTCATTTGTCGTTGAGGAATGGTTCATTTGTCATCAAGGAAAGGTTCATTTGTGGTTAACAAAAGGTTCATTTGTGGTTGACCAAAGGTTCATTTGTGGTTGACCAAAGGTTCATTTCCATTTGTTTTTAGGTCGGAAAAAAGGTTCTTTTGAAAATTGGAAAGCGAACCAAGCGACGAAGATTCCGAACATTTGGTTGGTGGTGGACGAACATATCTAAAAAAACGTTTCGAACGTTTAAAGGTAGATTTCAGAACGCGAACCTGTTCGGATTGCATTCCGAATGTCAGATCTACAGTTTCGTGTCACATATATGTGACCGGTTATTTTGACCGGGTTAAATGCAATTTTCATCTCTGAACTTGTGAAAATTTGCAAAAAGTCACCCAAAGACCTTTGTTTCGTCAGACCTTTGTTGTTGTAATGCTTTTTTTTGCCGCTCAGTTGCTGGTTTTAACGGGTGTTGGAGCATCTCGGCATAAACAGACAGACAGACCCAAAAATTGCGTGCTAGAAAGATGGTAAAGTAGGTATCGGAGCGGGCGGTCCAGTCCAGAGGTGTCTGTCTGTGTCTGCTGCTAGTAGTTGATGTACAGGGGGTCTGTCCCCCACCCGAGTTAGGTCAGACCCTCGATCGGGGAGCCCCCCCCCCGAAACGAGTTTTCCTACCCCCTCCGATTTTTCTGGCTCTTGTGAGTAATTTTCTTTTGAGCAAATTTTTGCGATTTTTTTAGAATTTCAGACCCTAAAATTGCTAAAATCGCCTGTAAAACAGCGCTTTTAGCTGTACCTGATCCCAAATTAGCGATTTTTGACGATTTTTAGCGGAAAATTGCGATTTTTGAGCTACCAACCCTCTCCCTAGAATTTGGGCTCAGACACCCCCGAGCGGCGCCAGACCCTCGAACCCCCTGCCCCCTTCGGCGGATGACCTGTTACATTAATGCCCTAGAATCCTTGTGGCATGTACAATTAGAAGCACTCCAGAAAAAGTCGACCGTTCTTTGGGCCAGAACCTGCTAAAGGTTAAGCATTATTATGCGTGCAGGTGAAAAATACGGTGCCTAAGAAAAGAGAGGAGTGTTTAGGTTGGAGTTCGAGAGTAGAAACCGGAAGAAAGAAGAGAAAGAATTGGCAGCGTTCCAAGCGCTGCAACGTCAGTTAATGGAGAACAACGCCCACAACCAAAATCAACAGCAGAATTGAATCAGAAGAAGCGTACGAAAATTCTCGCCAGTCGCTTTTGTCTTGTCGCCATTAATATCAGGGTTATAATTTATTTCCTTTTTAATTTACTTGTCACAATACAGCGCTTACCGGCCTACAACAGTACAGTACAGTACAGTACAGTACCGTATCTAATTTCTTATACGCCGTTTTGTCTGCAATGCCATCATCACTAGTGATCAAAGGTATGGTTGTATGCAGACATGGGCTAGCATTTCGGCTGAGGGGGGGTAGAATTTTCAATTCCTGAGGGGGGGCTGAGAGGGGGTAGGAGCGCCTGAGGGTGGGCTGAGGGGGTGGTAAGCCAAAAAGTCCGGTTTTTGGCTAGAATCAAGGTTTTTTGGCTTATTTTTCATCAAAATACGTTAAAATAAGCTATTCTGAGCTCATTTACACCTAATCCAGGCATATATTTATCATAATTTTCTATACAAAAATCTTCCAAAAAATTCCTGAGGGGGGGTAGCGGCCGGCTGAGGGGGGGTAGGTCAGAGCCTGAGGGGGGGCCACCCCCCCCCCAGCCCCCCCCCTTTGCCCATGTCTGGTTGTATGCCGTTAGGTGCCTGTTCCTTCTATAAACACTATTATTATTGATCGGGCTTCTCCTCTGTTTAAACGGCTTTGCGCTTTAATTTTGGGATGCCAAATTACATAAATTTTTCTGATCATTTTTAAGAGGAGAAACGCGACCTATTTTATTTGTCGGTTTCCGCCGTTTCTGTGTTAACAAGCAGCCAGGTTCTATGTACTGTTTGTTTGATAGTAGCTTTCTGTAGATCTGGCGCCGTACTACTTTTATGTTTTGCTCCTGCTTTGAAAACGATCAAGCTTTCTGCCCGTTTCTGTCAAATCAAATTGGCTTTGCCGGTCTGCCGATAAACCGTTACAGTTTGCTGCCGAAGTTAAGTGAGCCTGTTTGTACAGTCAACTGAAGTGTACATTTCTTTCTGAACCTGTAACGCTGAATTTCGCCTTACCTTGTCTTCACGTAGCAATGTTGCGCCAAGTCGTTCGTCGTTCTGTTTCTGTTTGTGCGCGACAGATGTCGCTGACAACACGTTGTTTGCCTCGGTCGTTCAGTAGACCTCCGTTAACGGCTAGTGCAAGAAAGTAAGGAAAGATATTTTCTTAAAAACTTTCTGAATAGATTGGTTGAGTGCAAAGTTTTTTCGCCTATGGTTCGGCTTTCCTGAAAGCTTCAAAAGCCAAACCTTAATTTAAGCGTAAGGATTGTTCAACTACATCGCACGTATGTACGAGGTTTATGTCCCTAGAGTTCAAAATTGACTAAATAGTGTTTGCAATTGGTTTCTTTAAGGTCTCCCCAAAGTGTTTTTTCTGTTTAACTACTAATGTAGGGTAAGCCGGGGTAATTCGGCACTTTGTAGGGTTTGGAATTTACGTTGTGCAAATGGTTTGAAGCCATTCCAATCATTCTAAAACGAATGGCCAGTTATTCATTTTCGATTTTATTTAGTCATACCCACCGGAGGGGCGATTCGGCGCAACCCAGAAAAATTGATTTAGAAGCCTAATAACCGCATCTTAAGGAATGCTACTATTATATCTATCTATTACGAGTCCGTAGCACAATTTTTGCAAAAAACGTTCTGCAGTTATAGCGGCTTTTACAGCTTTCTAAACGTATACATGACGTGATCCCCAAATAAGTTGTTTTTCGACTTGGCAATCGAAAAGGGAAGAGTTCAGGCGTTCTACTTTGATGTATCTCTTGTTTCAAGGTTTCTCTGCTCGGCTTCATGCAGAAAACCGGCTTTTCATGTGTAGAGTGCTGTAGAAATACGTAATTTGGCTATACTAATTCATTTGGAACTCCTTACCAAATGAAACCGTTAATTTGCGCTCTGCACGCGCCTTCCGCAACGCTCTCTGTAATACCGATTTTAGTAGTTTTTATCGGGGTAGGGTGTTAGTGGCCGTTTAGCGGCCCATCCCCATCCCTATCTGTTTGGTCTCAGTCTTGGGCATTTGTGTTCCGTTTATCTTGAATAAAAAATTACTTACTATACAGAACGCATGCTAAATCGAGCCTCCGTGTAAAAATGTCATTATTTTGATTTTATTAGGACTGCTTGAAGCTTATTCACAAAATAAAATAAGAATTTGCAGTTGATTAACAATTTTAATTAATTAATGAAGATTAATTAGTTAATTAATTAACGTAAAATGACTTGTTATTCATTAAATCAGCATGGTACTTGAAATAATATAAACTAAGTAAAAATAACTTGAACAAAGTTTTCAAAAAATCGGATCAGGTACACCTAACCCCACAATATACCAATGAAAAATTACCGAACAGAATTACCCCGGCCTCAGTGGCGGATCCAGGGGGGGTGCGGGGGGGCGACCGCCCCCCCATTGGCCGGACCGACCTTCTCAAAAACACAAGGGGGTACCAAGGTGACTTTTGGGATGGTAGTGCCAAAAGTGCTAGTACTGGTCAGCAGTTAAATTTGGCGCGGTAACCTCGGCCGGCCGCGCTGCACTGCTACTGGCTATCTAAATCTGGCAGTCTCACGGCCGGCCCAACGAGCGCCGCATAGGGATAGATCTGTAATTAATTATTGGGTCACTAACTGGCCAAGTCAGCGCAGCGCGAGACTCTCAACGCCTTTTGACCCTAAAGAGGTGTGTCTGTGTGTGCGATTAAAAGAGGGCTCAAGTGCGCCCGGCTGTGTAATCTTTTCGGTCGACATACGCGTTTTCTTTTCCAGGTTAGTAATTTTCCGCTATTTGAATTTGTGGTTGCGCAATTGTCTATTTTATGCTCAGAATGCTTCTTAAACACGTTTTCGAAGGCTAAATTCTCAAAAATTTCTCGCCTGGTCGGGCAGAAGCCCAACCAGGCCGCTTTAAACTACTAAAACTTGTAATTTCTGTCAATTTTAAGCTCAGAATGCTTTTTAAACACGTTTTTGAAGGTTAATTTTGCGAAATTTTCTCGCCTGGTCGGGCAGAAGCCCAACCAGGCCACTTTAAACTACTAAAACTTGTAATTTCTGTGAATTTTAAGCTCAGAATGCTTTTTAAACACGTTTTCGATCGAAGGCTAATTTTGCGAAATTTTCTCGTCCTTGTTGGGCACCGGCAGCGGCGGTGGGGGTCTATTTTGGCTCCACCCACCGCCCCCCCATTGGGAAATCCTGGATCCGCCACTGCCCGGCCTACGCTAATTCAGAGCGAAAAAATCTTATTTGTTTGGCTCTGGCGTCAGAGAGCTGAGCCGTACCAGTTTTACGAAAATTTCTGCTCCAATCGACCAAAAAATGGTTAATTAATTCCATTCGATAGCTTTTTAAGGGGTTGTTTTAGACTCGCATCAATTAAGAAAAAAATTGTTTGGTACGTACCAATAATAAAGGATCACTTTCAGTTTGTTCAGGATTTTTATCGTTTACTAGAGCTATACAAGACATATAATTTTTGTCCGGTTTAGCAATGAGTATTAATTAAGACGCACAGTAGATGGACCCTCGGTCCAACCAGTGTGCCAAAAGAAACTTATTCAGAGTGAACGTAGTGGGCGTTCGAGGGTTGAGTGAGCAGAGACAGGCTATTTCATTCGAAGTGCAGGACTACGACGATTTCCAGGAGCGCGTGATGCAGGCCGAAACCCCGGTGGTGGTGCAGTTCCATGCCAGGTAGGTAGGTCACTCTCTACTAACTACGTAACTCCTAGACCAAATCTACAGGCTACAGCGTATGGCCGACAAGCCCAAAAAATTTTAGCCGCTTTTAGTAAAATCGGCAATTGTATAGGCAACTTTTTTCGGTAAATTCGCCAGGCTCCAATTTTTCTTGTGGGCCGGAAGGACTGACGGCAGGTTAAGCTAAAAAGTTCGTTTTCAGCTAATGTAAGCATTTTTGTTTATTTTTCCTTGACATAGATTTAAAATCAGCTATTTTCAGCTCACTTACATAATAATGTAAGCTTACTTTTGTCATTTTTTTCGTACAAAATTCTTGCAAAAATCCAAAGTTATATATTTATATTCGGTCTGAGGGAGGAGTTGGATGAGATAGGCCTCAGAGCCAGCGTAGGGTGCAAGGTGCTTGTATGGTCAGTTTCAGTTGGTGTGGTCCATGTAAAATGCTCAGTCCGCGATTGGAGTCTGCAGTGGGCGGGCGAGAGGGCAAGCTGGTCCTGGCCAGAGTGGACATCGACGAACTAGCCGATCTGGCCATCGATTACGGAGTAGACTGTTCGGTCGCTCTGCCCATCCTATTGGCATTTGTGTTGCAGGTGAAAGCGGTGCCGTGTGTGATGGCCTTCAAAGGAGGCCAACACGTCAGCGAGTTTACGGGTGACAGAGCCGATGAGGAACTGGAAGCTTTCTTGAATGGAGTGCTCAACGAATGATCGGTCATTGTGAACAGTTTCTGTTACATAGCTCTATTCTACTGTACTCTGTTGTACTGCCTAGATCTGTCTTTGGATAGATAACTGACTTTACTGCAAACTAACTTAACTGTATGGGTGAACTTTTATTCAGCTAATCAAATGTAGTAAATTGCTGCTTAACCATTTTTGCCGCTCTCGTCAGGGTTCGTACGGGTCAGGTAATTCAGGGAGGTCAGGGAATCTCATGTCTGGTCAGGCAAAATTAGTTGTTTTTCAAAATTTTCTCGCCCTGGTTGGGCAGCGGTCTCTTCAAACTGTGTACTGAAACTGTCTGTTAATTCGTCTTTGAAATGTGTTTTCAAAACCAAATTCTTGCACTGTTTTTAGAAAATCATTTGATATGATTATGACAGTGTGTGTTTATGTAGGTAGATACAAACAAATCACTAATTTAGGTGCTTCAAAACATTTACTATGTTTTTGTGAGTTTGCTTAAAAGTCATCGAATTTAGAAAATCCTGATCCGTATAAACCTTGAGTAATGGATTTTATGCATCAATGGTGTTCACGTTATTTTTAGTAGTACCTATCTTAAAGGCGGGTTCAAAGGCTGCAGCTGGGAGTAGCTGCACTAGCAAAAATTACTGTTTAGCCACAACAGTGTTGGGCTACCAATTTTTACCTTAAGTTTTGGGGTAAAAACCGACGCTGCTTTCTTTCCGATCTGGATGGAGGCGGCTGGAGACGAGGACAGGACGGGTGTTGCTGGCAGCCAGTCGGCAGCTGTCAATAACGGCTTGGTGCCAGTGTCTTTAAACGCGCACGCCATCAGGCGGCCGAAACAGATTCAGTTAGAGTGGTTTACTTTCAATTTTGTAAGTACTCATTTTCCTTTCCTAATTCTGCCCCTGAAACGAAACTTTGTCTGACTGTAATTATGATTATTGTTACTATTATAATTTCGACTACCTTTTGAGTGCTCTGGGAAAACGGCAGCATTTGGAAGGGGCTCACGATCGGGCAAGTGGTCAACTTGGGGATCTCTGTCAACAACGAAGTCTCCGTGCAGTTGAATGCTGGTTACCGGGCCTTGACCAGCTCTCTCTAAACCTTGAGCTCAATGCAGCGACGACTCTTATAGCAGCATTTGGTGCCTGAACGCCGCTGCCACTTCCAAACGTAGCCGCGATCGGCACTAGCCACAACTTGTCCATTGTCCAACACGCCATTGTCAGATTCAATTTCTCGTGACAAACCAAAATTAACAGACGTACAGTATGGTATGGCTCACATCTGACAGAACGATGCCTTGCTCAGATTGCAGCAGGTGTTAGAGTTTTTCTTTAATGTCAATCAAAAAAGCAAAACAATTACGGGTTGCGCGGCTGAGGGTTGGCATATGAGGGGCGAAAGGTCGCCACTCTGTCTGGTCCCATAGTCCCAGGTTTTCTGACTCTTATTGTTTGCAAGCCCGCTATTTTCAAACAGTACCATCATATCGTCTTCTTGATTTACGTACCTGCAAACGATCTGCCTTATTTTGAATATTTTCTTCTGTTGACGTTGCGTGTGTCTGTAATGATCGGAGCGTCCGGATGACGTCTAAAAGTGAAGAGCAAAGAAAGGCGGTAGTCTAATAAAGAGAAAACCTGTTGTCGGTCTGTGTTTAACTTCTGCTGCAATCCCATCTAATTATTAGGTAGTTTGCATGGTCTTTAGTCTTACACCGCCAATCGTCCTCGCTCTAACCCTAATCAGAACGCGATCTACTGTACTTTTGGACAATCTAGCTAATCTGGACCAGCCTTTTGTCTCCTTCGCGTTCTATTCGTCTCTCGCCTTGACAGTTATGTAGAGTCGCGTCACATATTTCCTTGAAAATTTAGCACTTGCTTGCGTGCCTAGAGATGGGACCGATGTAAAAAATACCATATACCGTACAGCATTTTTTATACTGTGTAATGGCCAGTGTTGTCGGGTGTAGTATAATATTGTATGTAATTAATAAAAAGTATCGAAAAATCGGCTTTAGTATGTAGTATAAAACGTAGTATAATTCAACATCTCCATTTCAGATGCTAGTATATTTTCCCTATTTTTGAGAAAAATCGCCTGTATCTTTTAGTTTGAAAATCGGGTTTGCATTCTATCGCATCAAATTGACATACTGTAATTGTTTATTCTGTTTGAGAAAAATTCAAATAAATCAGTGATTGTATCCGTTTTTGGCAAACAATCAATTTTTTCAAACCGTTTCGATTGATTTGCAACAAAACAGATGAGGCCGAATAATGCGTGCTTTTCGCAAAATACAATTGTATGAATGACTTCAATGGTCAACAAATGGAAAAATACAGTTTTAAGTCCCAGTTTTAAGAAAAATATAGAGTTGGATTAGATCCCATCCAAAAAAATCGCGCTAGGCTTAGGCTTGGCTTTAATTTCAGATTTAGGTCTAGATTTCTTAGGCTTAGGGAATGGAAATAACGGAATTTTTCCTGATTACCTATCAATTGGTCGCCGTTCGATTGGTCGCCACTTGGTCGCTTTGCCACTTGGTTCAATTGGTCGCGAACTTAATTGGTCGCCAGTTTAACTCGTCGCCGGTTTGATTGGTCGCCATTCGATTGATCGCTGCTTTATGTACGAGTTGGTATGAGTTGCGCGATGCACGTAGACGTTTACCTGTAAAGGTGGGTTCACATAGTCGGTCGGCGTCGGCAACGCCATCGGCAAAATATCGGGGCCGAGCGTCGGTATAGCGGTCGAGAAAAACTGGGTTAAAACGCAATTCACATAGTCTCTTGTCGGCATCTGGAACCGGCCGGCCTACCTGATAATTACGGTATTTTGACGGTCCAAAAGTCTCATGAGCACAGTCATTTGAGTCATTTGCGCTGCACCGGTGACAGAATGGGCCGTTCTATGAGCTCTAACGCAGGCGTAAAGCTGCGGTAGTGTTGTGTATTTGTCTACGGAGACATCTTTGCGAAATTTTTCTGAATGGAAAAGCCCAAGTTTGATTTCGGTGCATAGAAAAGTAATATGCATGCAGTGACTATCTGCTTTTTGCTTAAAACGGTTTATCTACAGCTGCTCAAGTGTTCTGGTCAGCAGTGCCGCTGTGTGATTAGCACCTGTCCATCCCCGACCGACCGCGCCTATGTGAACCGGCCGCATGCTCAGCGCACTGTTTAATTGGTCGGGAACGCTTGGCGGCCATAAAAGGTTGTAAATCGCGTCGTGGCGATTTGGGATTTGGCCAAATCATCGGCAAGTCTTTAGCCGTCTGGAACGGCTCCAGACGCACTACAGACTATGTGAACTGCTGCATGCTTATGTGTGTACTCAAATTGGGGTCGATTTCCCGAGTTGCCGCGTTGCCGACGCCGATCGACTATGTGAACCCACCTTAAGACAATGGCGCTTCTAATAATAGAGTTTTGTTCCGCCGACCACTGCCTGCGGTCACGGAACGGCCAGGTCACCAAGAGGTCAGTCTGTGCTCGGAGTCCTAAGCTGCATGATTGGTGACAGTAATTTGTGCTTCCTGGCTACGCAATTAATGGATTGTTGACGTAATGGCCGCAGAGCGGGATGGGCAGACCAATCTTCACAAAGGCTATTTGTACCTTCGTTAAGAGCATTTCTGATGGTTCGGTCTTGTTCTGGAAGTGCCGGAAGGGTCGGATGTCCAAGGCACGCATTCACACAGAAGATGGAGAGGTACGTCACAGATGTCATTATAATTATCACATTTTATGTTATCACCGGTACTGTAGGTGGTGCATGAGGTGCACAGTCACATTCACATGTTCACAGCTCCTGATGCAGCGGTGATAGAAGCAGCACGCTGAGTGACTTAGAGACCTCCTGAGGCTGATTAAAGCCTCGGGTAGGTGGTAAGTTCGACTTGTTCGATTTAATCTTGTATGGGGCAGCGAAATAGACCTTATGGTCTGAGCGTAGGGTCGACTATGTTCGGCCCTCCGTTACATAGAATCGAAATCGATCGCACGTAGTTGAAGGATCTGGCCACGACCTCACTTCTTCTCGCATATGACAGGCGTATGGCAACACTAAGTGCGCATGGCAGACAACGAGTCGGCACCGTGAACGCAGTGAAGCAGACGGTGAGACCAGGGCTGTTTGTTTTCCGAACAAAACTCAAGCCGGTTTTTTTTAGTTTTTTTGGTTTTTTTGCAAAAGTTATTTTCGGAGACAACAGAAAACATTTTTAACAATCGCTTTTTATTGCTGAATTCAACGAAATAGCGTGAGTTTTATTACGAAATGCACTAATTTCATCTTTTAGAATAGTAATCTGATTTTAAAAGAACAAAAATACAACAATGAAAGTTGCCTGAAAATCGTACCGGTATGTTTTGCCAAAACAGCTAAGTTATGGCAGGAAAATGCTTGCACGGCTTCTATTAACGTAAATTCAAAGCCTTTGAAGCGAATTTAACCAGTTATTGTGCCTATTTCCTTTAGAAACTTGCATGAGTTTTTTTCCACATTTTAGTTTTTTCCGACCCCTAAAAAAACTGGTTTTGTTTTGGAAAAGAAACGAAAAAAAACGAAGGAAAAAACCGATCCTAACTAATAAGATAAATATTGTGCAAAATCGAAATAAATATAAGTACTGCTATTACTACCTTGTTTATTCCAATAAGCCAACTATTCCAATAAGCTGCGTCCTACAATAAGCCACATGTCCACTCTGAAATAAATAAACCGCGCGCGGCCTACTGGAATAAACACGGTATTTTAGAACGCTTTCTTTCTTTAGTTTTTGTTTTTCTTGAAAAACCGAAAACTTACTTTAAAAATCGAACAATTATCGAAATTACGTAGAAGAATAATAATGGAGAATCTGCCAAAAATTGGTGTTTTGAGATAAAAATTATCAAAAATATGCTGATTTTTCGAGAAAAAGTGTTTAAAACTACATGTATACAAAATACCGAATCGTATACCGTATAGTACCGTACAGTGGCGTATCCAGGGGGTGTAGGGTGTGTACACCCCCCTTTGCGGTGGAGGTAGGAAGAAAAAGTCTGTCAAAAATAAGCGAAACTAATGAACTATGTACTAAAACTGTCTATTTTGTGCTCAGAATGCCTTCGTTTTTGATGTCCAAATTTTCAAAATTTTCTCGAGCTGGTCGGGCAGAACAGAAGCCCAACCAGGCCATTAAAAACTACTAAAAGTTGTAATTTCAGTTATTTTAAGCTCGGAATGCGTTTTAAACGCGTTTTTGAAGGCTAATTTTGCTAAATTTTCTTACCCTGGTTGGGCAGCCCAACCAGGCAATTCCAAATTTTACACGCCCCTTTCCAAAATCCTGGATACGCCACTGGTACCGTATAGCCAAAAATACCGGTCCCATCCCTACTTCCGCCGCGCCCTCAGGCGGTGCTCGATTGGGCAGATAATCTGCTAAGAGGATTAGTGGTGGTGGGCCTGGAGGAGTTTGGGACATACAGCGTTAGCGTCGCCACCGTCTTCAGGCGGATTAATTTGGCCACAGGCAATAAATAACCAGATTACAGGTCAATTAGTAGGTAATTAGCAGGAAACTAGCTCAGGTTAATTGAAGTGAAATCTGTTATTAAGGGTTGAGAGCTTCACACAGGAAGCACATGACCTAAATACTAAAATAGGTTTCCTAGAGTTTAGTGGATAATTGCTGTTTGGAGAACTAGCTTTCCGGTCGCTAGATGGCGCGCGTGTGTAAATCTTCACACATAGGCGTTATCGACTGTGGCCGCCTTTGAATCATTAGCCCGCTCTGCACCTGGGTGGGCCAGACATTTTCCTGCTTCGAACATGTATTGTTCGGTTTTTACCCATAAACTTGAGGTAAAACATCAAAGCCCTATTTTGCGGCTTTAACCAATTTTTGAAAATGCGGTAAACTTTTTACTGCAACCAGAGTTTTATTTTGAAGTTGTCTGACTAAATAGCAAAGTTAATTGAATTTAGGACGTGCTTTAGGTGATTTTGATTGAGGAAGTGACTACCAGCAGTCTCAGACTCATGGCAAAGGGCAAAATAAAAGACATCTCACACTATAGGTAGTGAAGGAGATTATGTATTAGTAAAGGCGACTACACAATACACACATTCAAAACAACCACACAATAGAGAATATCGTAGAACACTGACACACAACAGTCAAACTTCTTTCAGTTGTTAACAAAAGCCAAAATTAACTTTGTCCTATGCTACATCCCATCGTATTTTTACGACGATTTTTTAAATATTGAAAAAATAACTTTATGCCTCTGGCATAGGAAAGCAGTGACCCAGCTGAATGCCTTAAGGGATGAATGTCTCTTAGAACAAAGCACTGCCGCTAAACAAACGGGACTAGGGGCAGAACAAAAGTGATCATCAAGTGATCTCTCACTAACTGAGGTCACTCCATTCATTTATTGTGTATCTGATCTGGTTGTCTTTGCTGTAAGCGCTTCAACTATCAAATTAACGAACATTTAGTTTGTAGTAAAGAACCGGCAAATTCTAACGGATCAGGCGGTGTCCGCAGCCTGATAGATATTACTAAATGCGTGGTAGGTCAACTTCACTTCCGGCCAATAGAGGGCGCGCGTGTTTCAATTCTCTCACCTTGGTGTTATCCACTGAGCAATTAACCCGCTGGGCACGTGTGTCGACAAGACTCTTTCTCACTTCGAAACTTTTCTGTTCGGTTTTTACCCCAAAATTAGAGGTAAAACATCAAAGCCCTTCTTGTGGCTTTTTGAACCACTTTTTGAAATTGTGGCAGATTTTCTGCTGCTAATTTAGTATTAAAAGGCTGAACGAATTTAATTATATTCCAACTGAATAGCGTGATGACTGTTTTGCTCGGTGCCTAAAACAATCCTATGCTTTTAGTACAATGTATAGAAAAATGAAATCGGATTTTGCGTTTATTTCCTAATAACAAATTTGAACTTTATAAAGTCAGGTATTACTTTTATGAATTTCAGTTACCAAGTTTTTCAAACAGCATCTGCTTACTACTATTACAGTGTGAAATACTTATGAAAAAGTCGTTGTTATAGAAACGAGTCACAATTTCAAGACAAATTTTTGTATATTTTTCATTACATACTTCTATGTATTCTGATAGAATGTTATGTTGATTTATGTAGGTAAGCCAGACTGCCATAACAGACAGAACGCATTGCATTTGAAACCTGTTTGGAAACTATCTAATATCAACGTTTGCAATCTGCGTAATGTCTGTCTGAAACGTAAAGTTTTGTACAGGAACGAAAGTAGATCTAAACATGAACCAATTTGTAATGGGTTCATTATTTCTACTAGCGACTATTTTCTTTGCAGTAAGTTCGGTTAAGTCTAAATTGTCCAAATTTGCTAATGAAGTGACACGTATTTTGTTTTATGCTAGTAACTGCTATCAGACTACAGAACATCTGACCCCAGCCAGCAGCTGCCCCAATAAGAAAGAAGTCCGGTGGACAAAGAAAGAGTTGGAAAAATTTGAGCTGCACGCGAAAATTATCTCGCTTTTTTGAGTTTATAAATGTGTATATCTTTTGCAGCGGTAGTTTATGAAGTTAAGTGATACAAAGAAAGTATTTTTTGAAAACTGTACAAAATTTGTTTTGCAATGCTACCGTATAATAAGTAATTAAGTTTGAGTTTTTAAGTTTTAAGTTTAAGTTATTTAAGTACTACACTACTACTATTTAAGTTTGACATTAAAAATAATTTATTTAATCAGTCTGTAAAGGAAACGAAAGGCTCAGCTTCTTTAACCGCATCTCAAAATTTCCACAACTATTAGTCCAAAAGATCAGGCTGCAGGAGTGTGTCGAATTTCAAGCAGCGATTCAGAATCAGCAACCCAATGTGGTAAATAAAAATATTCAGTTTCAGTTTAACCAAACGATAAACACCGCTAATTATGTTTTGGGCGTCCGGCCACCCATAGATCATCTAAATTTGGCATTTAACTTTACGCATGCCCCATTTTCTAGCTAATGCCTTTTTAAATGGCAAAAATAGCACAAAGCGAAGCTAAAAATGGAGCGCAGTGCAGTTTGCTGGCTTTTGCTCTGTTTCGTCGCTTTTGTTTGCGCTGCGCCAAGCTGTAAGTCTTAACCAATAGAATAAATCTAATGAGATTGAGTGTTACTTGTAATATCTGATCCAATTTCATGTCGCCGCAAGCAGTCAAACCCTAAACAAATTGAGTGCAAAGAATTACCGGAATTGAAAAACAATGGCGAGGCCGAGGTGACAACCAAATACGGACCAATCACCGGAGAGAAATTCAAACTGGCAAATGGCTACATGTGCACCGGCTTCAGAGGCATTCCGTTCGCCAAGCCACCCGTTGGGGAGCTGAAATTTAAGGTAAAATATACTATCAACTCAAAGATGATAGAACTTGAGCTTGTTTGCTTACAGAAACCGGAACCCCCTGAACCCTGGACAGATCCACTGCAAGCGAAACAATTTTCATCAAAATGCATACAGGCGTTTCCAGGGGAGCCGAACGAAAGTGAAGACTGTCTGTACTTGAACGTGTTTGCACCAGCTAAGCCAGTATCTTTTGCTTCAACCTGATAATTTACATGATATATTGTATCAACTTTCTAGGCAAGAGGAGCTGGTTATCCTGTGATGGTCTGGATTCATGGAGGTTCGCTGATAATCGGAAGTGCCAGTGAGTTTTCAATGGAAGGCATACTGCAGAATCTGGTGGAGAAGGATGTAATTATTGTGACCATCAATTACAGACTGTGGATTTACGGTATTCAGACTCAAATTACAGTTGTTTGTTTGTCTTGCAATTAAATTTTAGGTTTCTTTTCCACCGGAGATGAGCAGGCCAGTGGTAACTGGGGTTTCTGGGATCAGACTTTGGCTCTTCAATGGGTTCGGGACAATATTCACAACTTTCACGGTGATCCTCACTCGGTAACAGTGTTCGGAGAAAGTTCCGGGGCAGAAAGTGTGAGTGCTCTGGCGCTCTCGCCCGAGTCTTCTGGTATGTGCTAGAAAATGCTGTAAAAAGCAATTAGAATTAACCTGTTTGTAGGACTGTTCCAGAAGTTAATCATAATGAGCGGCTCGATCGGTTGCTCCTATGCAATGCTGAGCAAAGAGTACGTGCATGAGACAGCTGTCCAATTGGGTGAAGAGCTGGGATGCACAGATGAAGCTGAACTAGCAGACTGCTTCAGGGCCAAACCTTCTGCTGACATCACCAATGCAGTCAGAGCCAAGGCAATGGAGTCAATGAGCTCACTGCAGTCGCGTTTTACTGTGTGTACTGTTGTTTGTGTATACACATACACATTTACCATACACAAAAATACACATTGTTTTTTCAATGTGTATACACATACACATACACATACACATTGAAAATTCAGATACACATTACCATACACAAACAGTACTCGAAATGTGTATTTTTGTGTATGTGTATTTGATCAGCAAAAGTCGATAAAATTCCGAACACAATCGTAAAATTTCGATGTTTTTACTGTAGTAATAAACAGTAGATGTCCTCATAAAGCCGTAAAATGGCCAAAGTAACTCGATTTCAAAGCTATCCAAGGTTTCAAGCAGCAGACATTCAGAAATTTGATTTTTCTAACATTTCTGACTGAAAATCTATCAAAAAATTTGCATTTTCAGTACAATACACATACACAAATATACACAAAAATACACATTGTTTTGTTGAATGTGTATACACAAATTACCATACACATTTCAAGGTAAATGTGTATACACTTACACATACACATACACAAACGGAAAACCCAATACCAAACAACAGTAACTGTGTGAAGTGAATCTTTGCAGCTGTTCCAAAGTCACGATTTCGTACACGTTTTAATGTCAGCCGATTACTCAAGACCAGTTGTGGATGGAGCGTTTTTTCCTGAATCCATTCAGAGTTTGATCGGATCAGCTGCTCAGAAACCTATGCTAGCTGGCGTTACCAGTGCTGAAATTGGAGCTTTCAGTAAGTTTCACTACTTGTATTAGACCGCAGAACATACCATTCTATTTGCTTTCTGTTCTCTTTCAGTCAACATGGTTGTCGGGGACCCAGGCACTTTCTTCCCGTCAGACTACTTTACCGCTGACTTCATCCGTCAAAAGATGGGACTGTTCACCAGATACGGTCAGTACACGCCAGAGCAGGATGCCGCTGTACGAGATCTGATGACCAAGACCTACTTTGACTTTCAAAACAGTGACAAACGAAAATTGGCTAACGATTTTGTGCAAGTAAGTAATTATTGCCCAACAAGGATAGCAACGGCTACACGACAATTGCCCCCTCGACAGTTGCCCCTCCGACAATCCCCCCGATCATTCAAGCACTAAGCTTAAGCACTTAAGCACTAAGCCTAAACCTGACGTACTCCTCAGGAATGCATATGAATTACTCAGATAAACTTCTACTACTTTTGCAATGTTTGATGTTCAATTGGCAACTGTCGTACGTATATATAGCCAACGCACACTATACGTACGTACATATATAGCCAACTGTTGGGGGGAATTGTCGGTTGGGCAATTGACGGGGGGCAATTGTCGTGCACCGGATAGCAACAGTCAGTGCCAAAGATTAGTGGTTATGGCAAGTGTGACTGACAATGATGATTTTGTAGATGTTGTCAGACCAACTGATCCACTATTGCACATTTGAAGATGCAAGGACTCGGGCCGATCATGGTTGGCCAGCCTGGTTCTACGTCTACGACTTTGTACCGCCAGAATGGAAAGACACCTGGATTGACGGTTTAACAACGCATTTTGACTGACTGTCAAACGCAGAAATGCTGTTCTAGGTGCGTTTCATGCGTCTGAAATACCGTTTCTGTTCAAGGACGCATTTGGAGTGAGCATGGTGTAAGTCCTGCATTTATAATCAGACCTTTTTCTCAAATTCACTACTTTGCTCATTGCATTGAAATGATGATTATATCAGCGATTTTAATTGCAGTAGAGATGGCACTAAAACGGCGTTTGACACTCCTGGCGATGCTGATGTCATGGCTCATCTATCCACGTTGTTTACGAATTTTGCTAAACATGGGTAACACAAATAGGCCGGTACGACTAAGAAACGATAGGAGGCTCTACTTCTTAGAGACCCAACGAATGTTGAAGTCGGAGGTGTGAAGTGGCCACCCCTGGCTGAAGGTGCAAATCCGTATTTGGTGATCAACTCTGCTCTCAACGTCACAGACAGCTTCAATTCTAAACTGTTAGAGTTGAACAAACACAAGCTGCCTGAAACCATCAAAGCGGCAGTCTAAGTGTTGGTGTTGGTCTAGGTAGATGCTTTCTTTGCCTGACCTACTGTGAAACGGATAGCTTTCTTTATAAGTTTCCTCATGAAGGTTCAAAAGGTTCTGAACACACAGACAGAGACAGAGACAGACAAATCGTCTTTACACAGTGCGACCATAAGCCGCGGAGGTCTGCGGAGTTACCCTTCTAGGGCTGGATTTATTCAAGTATGTAATGTACTAGGGGGTTTGGGGGTTACAATACAACAGACTTTTCTAGTTATACTACTT
Organism: Sabatieria punctata; assembly: GCA_030248155.1. Classification (NCBI taxonomy): domain Eukaryota; kingdom Metazoa; phylum Nematoda; class Chromadorea; order Araeolaimida; family Comesomatidae; genus Sabatieria; species Sabatieria punctata. The sequence goes on from JASANB010003469.1 coordinate 50,227, forward strand.
TTCTTGTAATTCTTTCTTGTCCTTATGGCCGTCTTCCAAATCGGTAGTTCACCACCAAATTCTCGCATTTTTTGGCCTCGCGCCCATTTTCCAACCCAAAGGCAGGCGATTTATGACTATGAGTGCACCAATGTTGACTGGTAGCAGCAGGCAGTCGGCTGTCGCATGTCTTCTTTTTCTCAGTGACAAAGTTGGCGTGTTGGAAACGGACATTTAAAGAACAATTACTACGGGCTTTTGTTTTGTTTACAAAACGCCGACAAGAAATTAACGATTGGCCCAGTCGCTATTATGTACGTAGTGTAGAATGTAGGTGACGTCTTGCCGCCAATGGACCTAGTTTTTGTTTTAAATTAACCAATTTGGCCTTTCAAAAACTGAGTAGTTGGCAGGCGAGCGCGTGATGACAATGGTAACTGAAAATCTCAACTCAGTCAGACTGAAAACTTGGATAGCTTTATGCTGCAGCAGCTTAGCACTGCTCGTATTGGTGCTCTTTTTTGCTTTTCTCACTATCACTGTCAACCAACTACAGACTGGCTTTGACAGAGACCTCTCTGAAGTCAAGGTAACCACCAACCTTTTGTCTGTTCTGCTGTTTTCGTATTTTTTACAAATGGGTTTGGGCTATAAGACTCAAAAAGCTTCATGATTTTTGAGGGGTGGCATTAAAATTGGCTTCAAGCGCTTAAACGGAAGGGGTGGAGTGCGAGTCCAAATTTGATTTTTTTAAATTTAACGATGGCCCAGGGCAGGTGGATGTCCCTGAACGTGCATAAGACGACAATCGAACTTTTCTAGGACATAACTGACATGCTGTGGCCCGATTTACTGGAAATGCTTCGTGCCTTGCCTACAACAGGTGTGCGAGAGGCGCGTCAAACACGATACATGCCGCGCTTTGTGTACCGCAACAGTCGGCAGTTCAGTTCCCGCGATTTTAGCGAAAATTCCCAACCTGCCACTGATAATTCTGCTCGCTCGAACTCAAGAAGCTCGCCGAATCCCTACGGCTTCCCGCTAGTTCAACGCTTCCCATCACTCAATCCTACTGGATATGCACAGTTTCAACAGTACCCACCTGCTCCAGCACCACAAGTTTACATACCGCCAGCTACCAATCCTCCGGCTGTCTATCAAAGCCGGCCGCCAACAGTCTACCAGTCATCAGTTGTGCACCAAACCCAAACCCACAATGGTCCACCTACCTATCAATCACAACTTTCACAGAAAACCCCACCTGTCTATCAATCACAGCTTTCACAGATAGCTTCACCTACCTACCAATCACAGCTTTCACAGAAAACTCCACCTACCTATCAATCACAGATTTCACAGATAGCTTCACCTACCTACCAATCGCAGCTTCCACAGAAAACTCCACCTACCTATCAACCACAGCTTTCACAGATAGCTTCACCTACCTACCAATCGCAGCTTCCACAGAAAACTCCACCTACCTATCAATCACAGCTTTCACAGATAGCTTCACCTACCTACCAATATCAGGTTTCACAGAAAGTACCTCCTACCTACCAATCTCCATCTGCTTACAAAACTCCGCCTGCTTATGGATCTCCGCCTATCTACAAAGGTCCACCTACGTATCAACCTCCACCTGTTTACCAAACTCCACCTCCTTACGGAACACCACCTAGTTATGAAACCCCGCCTCCATACGAAACTCCACCTCCCTATGAAACACCGCCTCCTTATACACCACCTATCTACGAAACTCCACCTCCTTACGAAACACCACCTCCTTCCACAACTTTACCACCCTATCAAACTCCACCTCCGTATGCAACTCCACCTCCCTACCAAACACCACCAACCTATGAACCTCCAAACCCTTATGGAACTCCACCTACCTATCAGTATCAAACTCCGCCTAATTACAAGAGCCCACCTAGCTACCAAGCTCCAGTTCAGTATCGACGTGAACCTAGGGAGCATGGTGCACCAGCAAATCAACCTCCTCAGGATTGCAGTAATTCATCAATATAGCATTGCAATGCTACAGCTGTTTGATGACAGGCTGTTGCACACGAGAGCGCCTCTGCCAACCAGGACCGCCTGGCCTACCCGGACAACCAGGAAAGAACGGATTAAATGGCCTGCCTGGAAGACCCGGAAGACCTGGATTTGACTACATCACCCAACCAATCAACGTCCGATCGGAACAGGTTAGTTTAATGGAAAGTTTGGCAGCAAGTCATTACTTTGTCACTACATCACTACTACTTAGTTTGTTCGTCACTCTGAATTCGTTTTCAACTTGAATAGTACGCACAGTTAAATGAAATGATTTTTATGCGATTTTTAGTCTTCAAAATCTTTTTTCGAGCCCATAAAACGTCGCTGCTGAAATGCCGTTTTAGCATAGTGCTGAAACCGTATTTTGGATCAGAAGTTGCCTCTCTAGCCGAAAAACCGCAGCTACATGTACAAAGGTCTCTGCCCGACCGCCTCCAGTGCATAGTACATAGGGTGTCTCAAAAAATGATCACATTTCTTTTTACTGCCATTTCCGCAAATTTTGACCAAATAGGCTGAAATTTGGACCATATGTGCCACAATTCGGGGAATTTTATGTGTTAAAGTTTGGCGCACTAGGCTTGACTCTCTCCCGAGAAATTTAAAAAAAAGTGAAATTTGTTAATTTCAATAGTGAAAGCCGGTCACCGAAAAATGGAAACATTTCCTTTTCCTGTATCTTTTCTAATTTTTGTCGGAATTGGATGAAATTTGGAGTGTAAACGCAGAAGTTCAGACTAATTCGTGTGTAAAAATTTGACGCATGAACTCCAACGCTATCGTTAGAGTTTAGGCGATAATGTAATGTAACGTTTTTTCGGTGACCGGCTTCCGCTATTGAAATTACCAAATTTCCCTTTTTTTGAAATTTCTCGAGAATTAGTCAAGCCTAGTGCACCAAACTTTAACACATAAAATTCCACGAATTTTGGCACCTATGTTCCAAATTTCAGCCTATTTGGTCCAAATTTGCGGAAATGGTAGTGAAAAGAAATGTGATCATTTTTTCGGTGACCGGCTTTCACTATTGATTTAACAAATTTCACTTTTTTTGAAATTTCTCGTGAATGAGTCAAGCCTAGTGCACCAAACTTTAACACATAAAATTCCACGAATTTTGGCACCTATGTTCCAAATTTCAGCCTATTTGGTCCAAATTTGCGGAAATGGTAGTGAAAAGAAATGTGATCATTTTTTTTGAGACACCCTGTAGTTCTTACGTTCAAGCTTAAACGTTGTTTATGTACCCAGAAGACCGAGCACAAAATGCACATAACAGTCTAGATTTTGATTAATAAAAACTATTTTTTGTTTATGAACTGTTTCCGGATGGGGGAAAGGGCCATCTTCCGTCTTCCACTGAGTTGGAGAGAACCGTCGTTTATTAAAAAGCGGTTGCGCAAAACGGATACTGTATTCGTTTTGATTCAGAATGGCATAAGCCGTCTGACTTCCGACTGTTTGTGAGCTTATAGTATCATTTATACGACGTTCAGTTTGGGTTTCAGTTCATGCTGGCGCCACAGCCTGTCTGTCCGCCGTGTCTACCCGGTCCATCGGGTCCCTCAGGTCGAGTTGGTCTGCCGGGGCCACGAGGAAGTCGCGGTCTAAATGGAGTGCCAGGCATCCCAGGCAAAAGTGGTTACATTGGCAGGCCAGGACCGCCAGTGCGTTCTGCAGAGTACTGTATATAGGCGTTACTTTGATTGCTTAAGGGCACACCGGGCCACGCCGGCTTGTTCGGAAAGCCAGGCAAAAGGGGCCCGACAGGAATCGATGGAGTCCGAGGCAGGGGTCCACCTGGAGAGAAGGGGCCTCCTGGACATCCTGGAATCCCCGGCACTCCGGGGAAAGATGGAACCCCTGGACTGCATGGCCGATATGGACCTCTGGGTCTTCCAGGATTTATGGGACAACCGGTAGGTGTTTTCAAGCTTAATGGCATGCATACATACATACATACTACTGTTGGAAGGTCCTGGGTTAAAAAATAGGTTCAGGTTCAAGTCAAGTCCAACATCGAAATTTCAGGTTCAACTCCATCTTGTAAAAAACCTGAACAATAGGTTCAGTTTCAAGTCTACTGATATTTCCAAAAACTGTAGAAAATTTGCGCTGCTTGCAACTTTTCTGAACTATAAGCCTTCTACTGTCAGTGAAAACATAGATCATACTTTACAGGGCTGTGTACTTTTGTTTTCTGACATTTTCTGTTTGAAAAATAGGTATAAAAACACGAAATCTTTAAAATTTTGAGCAATCCAATCGAAAATTTTACATAGTTTGCCTAAAAGTTGCGCTCCGAATTTGAACCTATTAAGTCTAATAAAACGGAACAGGTTCAAGTCCGGCTGAAATAAAATAGGTTCATGTTCAGGTTCAAGTCCACAAATTCCAGGTTAAAAACCTATTAATAGACCCAGGTTCAGTCGTACTTGCCAACAGTAATACATACATACATGTAACAGGTGCGGGCCGCGGTAGTGGTACGGGTTTGTCTGTCTGCTCCAGAAGGGTCGATGAAGTCAGCTGTTATCCTGTTACATGTACTGTATCTTGTGCCAGCGTAGGGTCTCTGTTATGTAGCAAGAGTGCAGTAGTTGCTGTATGTTTTCTGTTAGGGTGTGGTTGGAGAGATCGGGTTCCTTGGTCCACCTGGGTTTTTCGGACCGCAACCTCCTCAGGTCTACTGCAGATGTCCTCTTCTATTTCCCAGGACGCTACCAGGTACCGTTGCAAGTGTTATCATTTTGTCTTACACAATCTAGCTTAAGAAAGGAACAGAACACAAGCACGTGGCTTCGATCTCGCAAGGCTGGTCGGTTTAATACCCGCACAGCAGCAGTGATGGTTTTGTGTGAATAGTTATATTTGTATTTCCAATAATAACTTTACTTGATAAATCACTAGTGTGACTGAGCAAAGTTTCAACAGTGTATTTGGAAATAATCGTTATTAGTGAGTTGAACGGCCGATTTTTCTTCCTAGACATACGTAAGACGTTTTGCGTAACTCAAAGTCGGTATACAAACAAGTAGAGTTAGCCTTATGCAGTCAGGCACTAACGCCGTTTAAGGTACTGGCACCATATATCCTTCTCGCGCATGGCCGTCAAATGTCCGATGAGCCAATACGAATTTTTGACCGGCAAAATGCGTGATGGTCGCATGCGGAGCTGACCGAGGTTTGCGTGATGAAAAATTGTCGCGAGCACCAATTGGTGCACGGTCTGCCCTAACGGCTATGGTACCGGCACCTAGGCTAGTAGTACCATGGTACCGTCACCATATATGGTTATGGTACCGGCAGGCACCCATGGCCATGGGTAGGGGTACCATATACGTATGGCATACATGTAACAGGTGATCCACCGAACGGGGGATGGGGTTGGGAGGTCTGGCACCGGCCGGGCGGTCTAAGCCCAAATTCTAGAGAGGGGTTGGGCACTCAAAAACACTAAAAATCGCTAATTTGGGCTCAAATACAGCTAAAAAGTGCTGTTTTGCGGGCGAATCGCAGAAAATTGCTCAAAAAATAATCGGAGGGGGAGGTCGGAAAAATCGCTTCGGGGGAGGGAGGGGGGTCCCCCATCCGGGGGATCTGGCCTAAGTCGACCCCCTGTTGCATGTATGTGCATGCGCCAGCACCATAAACGGCGTTTAGTACCGGATTGTTATAGGTTAAACTAATTTCATACATGTAACAGGGGGTTCCGGGAGGGGGTCTGCCACCACCCGACTTAGGCCAGACCCCCGATCGGGAACCCCTTGACGATTTTTCACACCCCTCCGATTTTTGTGGCACGTAATTTTTTGAGTAAATTTTTGCGATTTTTTAGAATTTCAGACACTAAAATTACCAAAATCGTCTGTAAAACAGCGCTTTTTAGCTGTACTTGAGCCGAAATTAGCGATTTTTGAGTGCCCAACCCCTACACTAGAATTTTGGCTCAGCACGGGTAGAAACAAACAATTTTTCGGTACAGCTCACCTGAATGGAAAATTTTGAAAGGCTGCTGCTGTGAGCTCAATTCTTGGCCGTTTGTTCTGTAAATTGGCCTAGAGTTTCTTTTGTTTAAACTCTAGTGTCTGACAAATTTACAGGAAAAAATGTCATGTTGTTGGCTTGTAAAAACTATGCAAAATTTTCTGTTCAGGTGAGCTGAGCGGAAAATTGTTCGTTTCTACCGATGCTGACCCCGTCCCCCTTCGGCGGATAACCTATTACATGTATGGCTAATCTACTATGCTTAAAAAGGCTTGTAAATATGGAGTAACGAATTTCTCTATCCATTTGGAGAATAACAATAGTAATAAGAAATACATAAAATAAACAAATCACTATATCTCAGCTTGACTGCGCCCGCCGGTCTTATAAGTGAGTACAAAATCGATAGCCGTAGTAAATGCTCCAAACAGCAACAAGGTCTGAAGAGTAAATGAGACAGACGTTATGCACTGAGATGACTGACTGACTTACCCCGGCCACAACCCATGCATCTACCCCAACGTTTGCCTTCCTTTGCTCTACTTTGATGTGCAGCGCTGCCGTTCCCAGCCAGATTTCAAGAATTCCAAACGCCAACTCCGTCAGGAAGACCAAGCAGCAATACACTATTTGCTGAAAGAGCACCCAAGAAAATCTACAACGGTTAGGAGTTTCGTCAAAATATCCTTCAAGTATGATTTTCATCAGACTATATTTCCTATCTTACTCTCTAATTTGCGCAGTGGAAAATATGAGATTTTTCCTAGTTGGGTTGAAAATGAAATTACTGCAGTGCATAATTCAATCCTTGAGTCTTTGGGGACTTCAATGAGGTTTTCATGGCTGTTCTACGCCAAACCGTACCAGAGATTATCACCCATAGTTTTTGCTAATAAAACAAAGTTTTTGACCTAGAAACAATAATTTTAGCCGCCAAGCAGGGATGGATATTTTTCCGAAAAAACATCGGCCTGTTTTTTTTTCAGTTTCTTCCCGGTTTTTTTTCCGAAATCGCAAAAAAAACTCCGGCTCAAGTTCTTGGTATCCTCCTAGCCTGGTTTTATTATTCTAACGCTTTCTAGGGCCTTCCTCAGTCTTTTCAGACTAGAAATACACGTGTTACATAGATATAAATCACGAAACAGGCATCAAACAGTGCCTGACAGATTCCATCATAACGCTATATGCAAATTTTCTTACAGCAGTTTGCATTTTTGTTTTATCCTGCCAAATTTGGTCTTTTCTGTTGTTTTTCTAACAGTTTTGGGTCAGTATGGCCTATTATACATCGCAGAAGTCCATTTTTTAACAGAAAAATGACATAAAATAGCTATTTTTAGCTTGAGTTTTTTCCGCTATTTATGTATTTTTTTCCGACCCTTAGGAAAAAACCGGTTTTTTTTTTCGGAAAAAACACCGGAAAGAAACAGACCTCACTTTCCTGCCGCCAAGGTTTGTTCAATCAAAGCAAGGTGGTTTTCTTAAAGACAGTTGTTCTGGTTTTTCATTAAAGCTATGTGACTTACCAGTGCAGTGAAATGTGTCGATCTCCGCATACACATGCAGATTGCTGCTAAGGCTACTAAACCGATCAAAAAGATCGAATACTGAATTCTGCAAAAGTAATTCATACAACACATAGTATTGAACCTCTAGTAGAACTGTGGCAATGACCAACCAATCTCAGTTTAGATATGTGGGGAGGCTCACTTCAGTGTCTGGTGTCGGTATGCTAATGCTATTTTTTGCAGATGTTATCTAAGCATGAATCTCTATTCTACAATCTGTACCTACTGATGCTGGCAGGTAAACCCTTACCTAAGAACTCGGAATTCGGTGCTGGCATCGCTCCAAGTCACGATACTTAAGCCGTCCCCACAAATGGGTATGTATTTGTCTTCATCACAGCCCTTTGTCCCGGCACCACTCAGCACTAAGCCTAATGAGGCTGCAGACAGCACCTGAACCAACCGCAATATCACAGTTTGGACTAACTTTGAAAGCAGTGAATTGAGAATTGAACAGAGTGAATTGAGCCACAAGTGTACAGAATCGAAGTAAACAACTTTTGCACGCAAGTTTAAACTAGGCTTTCTCACAAACCACTTCCAAATATGGGAGGCTGGCTGATTACAAATTATAATGCAAAATGCTTCGAATTGACTAGTCCATTTCAAAAAGATTGGTCCTGGACAAAAATGCTCTATTTTTTCGAAAACTTTCTTCTGCACTCCTAAACTATTTTTATATCAAACGATAGCAAATTAACGGGCTACAATGCGCAGTATATTTTCAAGTTATGCGGCCATTCAGTGGCGGAAGTAATAACTCTTGCTGATTCTGTGAGTTGAGCCAAAAACCAGTGTTGCTACAGAAATGGTGTTAGAATTTTTGCTCCAAATTTTCAGAATATTTACTTCATTGCTTTGATAACAAATCCCCCAAATTTAAGCGAAATCGATGGAAAACAGACTGAGATCTGAAACTAAGAAACCTGTTGGGCTAGACCCCGACAAGCATATATACGTACATTGTATAAAGGACATGGAATGTAAATTGTATTATGAGCAGACTCGCGAAACACTGAGGAGTTTGATATTGAAGTCCTTTCCTTTCCTGGCTTTGACACTTCTATAAAAAGTTGATTTACGCTCAAAGCAGTTCTTCAGGAAAACTACTACTGAATGGCCGAGTAACATGAAAATATAGTGCGCATGTTGTGGCCCTGTTAATTTGCTATAGTTTAATAGAAAATAGTTTAGGGGTCCAGAAGAAAGTTTTCGAAAAAATAGAGCATTTTTGTCCAGGGCCAATCTTTTTGAAATGGACTATAATTAAATCAATTTACATAGATTTCCTGCAGCAAACCATAAAGCAGCAGCACGTACCCCATTTAAAGCCCTGAGTCCAGTCACCACTGTGATCACATCAACGTACTCCGCATCAGTCATTATAAACTGCAGCCTACTGGTTGTTGTCTAAAATCATAACATCTGTAAAGAGTTTAGGATAGACGGCCACTCAGAATGGCTGATAGAATAGCGGATTCTAAGAAGCTTTTCACACTCTGCTATGTGCAACCGCAACCAGTCATAATAGGTCTTTAGTATTATTGCTAGAAAAGCCAAACCATGATTCGCTCTACATTTCAGCTACGTAAATTCGCAATGCGATTAGAAGAGTGGAAGCTGCTCTTTTTTTGCATCTGTTTGCTACGTTGGTGAGAATTTAACGGTACTCGTACTCGTTAATAATAGGACTTCGGAAAGGGCTAAAATCGACCCAGCTCGTTCTGACAGGAATGAAATGATGTGCAGACTTAAATAAAGTTGCTTACTATAAGCAGTGTAGCCAACCAAAAACTGTCTCGACTCAAACACTTGCTGATGTCGCTGAGCTAATCCATTCCTTTGGTATTGTCAAACAAACGCGACTGTCAAATCCTGTTTGTTCAAGAGTATAAACGATAAACAAAGATGAGCAAAGCGCCATCCATTGGTTTGCATTCTTAAAGCAAACGACTACGAAAAAGGGATTAGCTTGTTTTGGGCTCGTCGACAAGCTCAGGTATATACGTACATGCGTGCAGATACATAGTTTGCACCAAGGGTCTGTAAAAAAATCAACTTCGCCCCCCCCCCGCAGATTGTTGTAGCAAACCCAACCGATTTGTATGAATCGTTTTTATAAGAAACATAAATAAATTCTTAAAAGATTGCTACAATTTTTATTAAAATACTCTGCTTAGTTCTTGAGATATTTGTCATCAAAGTCAAAACAAAGATTTTGGCAATGAACAATACACGAGCGATTAACCGGCGGGGACCGTAAAATTCGCCTGGTTCTAAAATTCAACTGATGGCCAAAAAAGAAATTTAGTTCAATTCGCGCCAAAAAAGCTGATTTGGAATTTTAATGAATTCGCCATGGAGGAATTCGGAAAAGTCAAAATCCCAATTCCTTCCTTAATGGGAATTTGAGTTCAATTTTCAAATTCACAGTCTCGCCCATACGCGAATTTACAGGTCCCAAATATTTCGCATACTCATTTATTGCTCAGAAGAGCATGCCTAGTGCGCGAAATTCAACCGCATTTGATTAAATCTAACGAACATAACTACACCATAATTGGTGTAAGCAGCCGAAATAGGAATGTACTGTTTGCAAATCTGGCGCGCTGGGCGAAACGGCGAATTTTATTTTTAAAATTCCGCATGCCTATGAATCTGAAAATTCGCTAAAATTCGGTTCACGTAAATTATGACAAATAAAATTCCTAGTTAGAAATGAAAATGATGTTGGAATTTGAGTCTCGTTTTGCTCATTTAGAATTCTAAAAATTCCGGAACTCCTCATACGGAGTATGGTGCTTTTCGGGGATTCAGGAACTACCTAATAAATTTCTTAATAAAAGTTTCATGAAGCTTTCAAGAATTAATTTATCTTTCATTTAAAAAAGATTCATTCAAATCGGTTGAGTGAGATTTACGGTTGCTACAGTAAAAAATCTGCTGGGTTGTCCTTTATTTGAAAGACCCTGTACTTTTACCGTATCGTGGATCTGCCATTATACTTATCATTATTCTCTTCAGCTAGGCACAAGAATCTAGTTCGCATGCGAACACGAGCAGCTTTCGCTAGATTAGTCACGCTATAGGCAGGCACCCATCGTAGAAAGATTTCCAATCGAAACCGATCAAAAGCGCGGATGACAAAAGCTTTCCTCTGTCTGCTTGTTGAGCTGTTGTTTTCTGGCACAGGTAGCTTAAACACCAACATCAGCAAGTCATCAGAAAGTGGCTTCCTTCCTCCATTCCCAGCAGATGTCTCAATCAGCCAGCGACAAAAGCGGTACAGGTTTATCCAACGTCTACGTTTTGCCATTCAATCGCCGATTCTTTTAGGTACCAAGTCCCCTGCAGAATAATCCAGTGTGTAGACAGATATGTTGAGAGTAAAAATTCTTCTTTGATTGAGCAGTGCTTCACAGGATTTCCTGTACGGCTGCCTTTGCGCTTGAAATTGTATATTTTCTCTGAAAATTCCAATAGTCCTGGCCTGTCAGCGGCCAAAACGTTTTTGTATTGCTCTGAACAGGTCTATTGTGGTCAAAATTGTGGTCTTCTAGGTGCCTTCAAGTTTATTCTTGAACGTAGAAAGTCGTTCAGAGATCACGGCCTCCTTTTTAAGCACGGACTATACTGTTATCCTAATTTCTCACCTGACTCTTGTAAGACCATAGGAAATTTTATGCTATTTCTGCATTATTTTCCTTATTTTGGCCTGTTTGCGGTAATATTTTTCAACTTTGTGAATGTGGCAACGTTGCGCCAAATGACCAGAAACTACCACGGTGCCGCATTACAGTTGCACTTAACAGAAATCTACTTTGACGGACTTGTGTGCTTGGTGGAGTTATTGTTGTCATCTAAACTTTTCTCTTGTATCGACGAATGGAACGAGTACTGTGCCATGGGGGAATTTGTGTCTTGGAGACAGGGTGTACATGTGATAGCCAGATTTGTGAGTTTTGCTAATCAACTGGTCCTTGTGTCTTTGCTGTTTGACAGATTAGAGGGTCTTAGAAGTTCTGACAACTACTTTCACCAAACTGCTTCTCAGCACAAAGTTAAAGCTACAGTCTATGTTAGACGCTGCTGCTTAATCAGTTTCCTAATCTATGCTCCAAGCATGTTGTTATACTTTTTCAAGCCAGTTTTTGATTACTGGGGGCAGCTGTCTGACTTTTGGAAGCAGACTGTTCTAAAAGCAGACCTTTTTTGTCTGGCTTTGCACTATTTGTGCATTCTGACTGTTCTTTGCACTCAGATAATCTTGAGCAGTGTTTTCTTGTGGAAGTACAAAACAGTGCAGCATGCGTCCATGACACTTGGACAAATGAGCGCGGCTGAATTTGAGCAAAGGCAGAAGCACATGAGTCTGTTGCTCTACGGCACTGTCTTTCTAAACATGGCCACTGTCACTATTACTGGACTTTTTCGGTTTATGGTTGAATCCAACTATCAGAGATTTCATTTGAAATTGTTTGCGAGCCAACAGAATTTGAGGTTGGCTGGATATTATTTTAGTGCATTTCGATTGATTTTAATGGTTGTCAATGGTTCAGGAGCTGTTTTTATTCATTCATGTCTGCTTAGTAGCTATAGGGATGCTTTCAAACAGACTTTGTTAGGGAAATTCATATGCAGGAAGGAATAGGAATATCTGCAGATTACGTGCGGATCGATTATAAACTGTGTATGCTTAAAGTATTTGCAATGCAAGCTGTGGTTTAGGTACTGCTCTGTGCGTTGAAGTCTATGGATTTTCAATAGGAAGTTCATCTCATTTCAGTCACACAAGACACGAAATATAGCATGTCTGTTCGCCGCTTGTGGAATAACAAGACAACCTAGGAGACCTTTTATATTCAGCAGTAATGATGAATATTGAGAGCAAATATTTGGTTCTGCTTCTATGTCTAGCCCTATCTAAGACAAAATCATTGAATGAAACAGTAAAGAAAAGACTTTTCCCTCCTCTTCCAGCAGATGTCACAATCAGTCAGTACAAGAAACAGTAAGTTTTATGCAACTGTGAACTTTCTCTCAGGCATGACAACTTTTTCCAGAAATGAAAGGTCTTGCAAAAAATATCAATGTGTTCAGCGCTTTCTGGTTGCTACTACAACTTCAACAAATATCACGACACTGATCAATTTGTGCACAGACGGCCTGCACAAATATTCATTGATGAGCTACTACATTTCTTCAAAAAACTTTGATCTAGAAGCTGCAAAAAATTATGCTGCTTGGCTTGCACAGAGGTTTTGCGCAGAAAACTGTGACCCAGCAGGGTCCCTGACTTACATCTACAAACACAAACTAGCTTCACGAGACCTTGCTAACCTATTATTTCAAGGAATTCTCTGTTTTCCAAATATGGCACTTGTAGTTTGCCAAGCACAAGGATTTCGCCGTCTTTTTAGGCACTATTTTCCTTTTTTCGGCTTTCCTGCGATAGTAATTTGTACTTTGGCAAATGCATCGATCTTGAGGCAGATGACAAAGAATTATTTCGGGGCTGCGTTGCATTTGCATCTAACGGAAGTCTATTTTGATTTTTTCCTAAACTTTCTCGACTTGATGAAGTCATTTCAGCTTTTTAGGTTCTTTGATTTTTGGCTCAAATCTTGTGCTTTGGGGGAGTACTTTTCTTGGAGGCAAGGCATGGCTGTAGTAGGACGAAGTGTCTTGTTCGGCAATCAGCTTATCATGATTGCATTGCTGGTTGACAGACTGGATGGTCTGATTAGGACTGACAACTACTTTCATCAGTCAGCCTCTCAGCATAAGGCAAGGGCAAACCTTTATGTGAAAATTATTTGCATAACCAGCTTTCTGGTCTACTTTCCGGGCATGTTCTTGTATTTCCTGAGTCCAATCTTTTTATATTGGGCCAAGTTTTCTCAATTTTGGGCCAGTTTTGTAACTTTAGCAGACGGAAGTCTGTTAGTCTTGCACAAAATCCTACTGCTTCTTACACTAATTATTCAAATTACACTCAGTCTCGTATTTTTGGCCAGGTACAAGAAGTCTCAGGAGCACTCTTTTCTCTTGGGGCAGATAAATGAGACTGAATTACAGGAAAAACAAAAACAAATGACTTTACTGCTATATGGCACAGTATTTTTGAATATCCTCACAGTTAGTCTCTCTACCGTGTTTGCGTTAGTGTCTGACGAAAATTTTCGAAACCACTACGAGACTAAATATATGAAACACAGGTGGTATGCAGTAGTGCATTTTCTGGACATTTTACGATTGTTAATCACCTTATTCAATGGAACAGGAGCTGTGATAATTCATGCTTGTTTGCTTAAAAGTTATCGTAAATCCTTCAAACAAACCAATTTCGGAAAGATGATCTTTAGGAATAGCTGAGTCCTCTGGGCTTATTTGTACTTGCTTTGTCTTCTCTTCTTTGTCGCCACTACTGTTGGTAAGTCCTAGGTTTTAAGGTCAAGTCTCACTCAAGTCAGCTCAGTCCAATTATAAAATTTCAAGTCCAAGTCTAAGTCTATTTTTTTAAAATGACCCGAGTCTTAAGTCCAAGTGAACGTCATTTTCAAGAAAAGATTTTATTCTAATAAGCAAAAATTTAAAAATCGTGGCCTAACCCTTGTATGTTTGGTTCCGGGAGGCAAGACCAAAGAAGACCAGCCAGGTCGCAGAGAGGCGGAAGAGAATGATGAAAGATGAAGAAGAAGTTGATAAAAGAATTTTGATCAAATAGTCAAATAAATAATAAGAACGAAGTAGAGTAGCGAGAACATGAGCCGACGTCGGTTTAACCGCCTAGTAATCGTCTTACTAGTAGTGACAGAGCGGAGAATGTAACTAATTAAACCTAGGGACCGTTTACCGCACTACAGGCGTACGTTGTAGCAGCTTGGCATCTTACTTCTTCAGAATCGCTGAGGTGCTAGAACTTTGTGGAGGCTAAGGTTGAACTGCGAATTTACCAGCCCAGACAAAATATAAAAACAAAACTGATTTAAAGAGAAAATGAAGAAAAATCGGCTAACTAGATCAATAGAATGGGCCTATCAGTGGCCGTCGCTTGACACAAAACCACGTCCACTCCAATCAGCGTCTGCCACCACCACTTTGCTCCTCGCTCGTTGATTGGCCGCCGCTTCTCGCTTGGTGTCGCCGCGACGCAGCCCATGACAAAATTGCGACCCTGCGCCATCAGGTGAAGAGCGGCAGATGCGAACGGTTTAGTTTCACGACTCCCCTTCTAAGTCGTGACGTCATTGGCGTCATACAGACGATTAGAAATGATAGTTTAGTCACAATGGGCTGGTGGTCTGGCTGGTGTTGTCTAGCTGGCGGTCGGTGTGTCGGAGTCAGCCGCTGGGTAAGGAACTGGCAGACGGTAGCTTGTAGCACTAATTCACGAAAAATCTCTGTACCGGCAATGGGTTGTACCAATTATCGCTTGATGGGTCCCGAATGCTGACCGACAATGGCCCGGCCCATGTGATTGATTGGTAACGCGACGCCTTCCAATGAAAGAGCTGGGAAACCAGCCCGACTACCAATTGCTCATCTCTGCTCCTCCGAGGGCTACGTTTGAGTTCGGTTGGCACGAGGTCCCACAACAACAGTCACTGGCGTACCCAGGATTTTGCAAAAGGGGAGTGTAAAATTTTGGAAAAAATCACACTGAGTGGTGTGGTTGGCTCCTCTTGGACCCCTGTAATCACATCACTCAGATTGATCATGGTTAGTTCCCTTCAGTCCGCCATTCACGTTCCGACCTTCTGGTCTTGGTCAGCCGGTGGTAGGGCAAAATGGTCAGTGGAGGATGGTTAGGTTGGCCTGGTCTTGGCAGTCCTACAGTTGTCACTCCTGATCCAAAGTCATCACCACCACTGGTATGGACTGGTCATTGGTAGCATATCCAGCAAATGATATGTTGACCACTGGTTGGGTTCGGGTGGTGCCGGTGGAGGTCCTGTCATTGAAGTCCAGATCTTCGACCCCTTCTGTTGGGTTCATCAACCAATGAGTGTAGCTCCTTAGGACAGACCGTATAAAGTCGGATTTTCTAACCGTGGCTAACCGGCAGCAAATTTGCGACGGATAGAAACACGACTTTTGGTGGGCGTCAAATTTGTCCGACGGTAAGCTTTCGGAGCCTCTGATGGGGCGGAGCCTCGATCGATTGACTAAATCAGTTCCTTACTTCCAGATTTCTGACTTTAGACGGGACATGTTTGTTGCTTCTCCTAACCGCTTCCTAACCGTGCATTTGGCAAACCGTGCTTTCTCCTAACTGCTTCCTAACCGTGCAGTTTGGCAAGCGTTCAAGTGGGCGTGGTGACGGTAAGGATTTAGTACCAGCCCACAAATGCGCGGGGGGTGGACGGTAAGCATTTTCGAAATTGCAAAGTCGGAAACTACTTACCGTCAGGAAACTACTCCAATTGGAGTAGGGTCAACGCCAACCGGATAATGTTTTGTGGAGTTCATTGGTTTAGAGGGGCAGTGATGGTGACTTGCCAGTATTGCATCCTCCTTGTCAGTCAGGGTAGTGCTTAAATGAGTTTGTTTGTTTATTTGTTTATGAGTTCCACTGTCCTTTCGGACAGCTCAGGACACCCCTGGCTCTTTTCAGAGCCCTTCAATAGGGTAGCCCTGCCTACAAACAACCCTCCCCTTTGCTGCCAATAGGTGCAACGGCAGCGCCGGTTCGGTTCCCATTTACCTACTGGCCATCACCGGCTTTCGGCGGTCTGGGTTGGGCTTTACGTCGACTACTTCCAGTCGCTTCGACCGGTTTCGAACCCACAAACAACCGCTCTCACGGATGCCGGGCCCGCCGTGACATACAGGATAGCGTAAACTACCCGTGGCCAAGACCCAAGACGCGACTTCCAGGTCAATAGGTTCCAGACCACTCACTGGGAATCAGATCGCTCCTCAGGTTATTCACTTGTTGGTGACAGTGATGGCTCCTCTACATCCATGGCCGATGACGCTCAGTCCACAGGCTCCTCTCTAGCCAAAGTCTCCATGTCAGCCAGCATCCGGGATTGTGAGTGACTCAACTGACTAGGTGGGATCACGAGTCTGTCCTCCTCCTGGGTTTCCCGTGCTTCTCATAGCGCCTGGTCTCTCTGAGCCTCTCTCTGGGGAGGAACAAATTTAAGGCAAAATTCTACTCAATTCTACAAATAAATTATGAAAATATGCATGCTGCGCCTGTAGCTTCTGGTTTTGCTTTGAAATGCTGAATAAATACGTATTGAAACTTTCATCATACAATTTCGACTTGAAATCAAGTCAGACTGCCTGGACTCACGTCTAAGTCCATCGCCAACCAAGTAAGTCCAAGTCCAAGTCTAAGTTCTTCAATTTCAAGTAAAAGACTTACTTTTTGAGTCCAAGTCTTAAAGTGCGACTACCACAGTAGTCGCCACACCTGAAGAATGAAACTTGTCTATACAGAATACAGGTTTGCCATAAACCTAAATCGACAGCAATAGTAAAATCAGTTGTGCATCTGCAAAAAATGTCATATTCATGTAGAGCACTTTACATCATGCAATATGAGTATCAACAACCTCAATCTTAACACTTGCTGTTTCTAACAAAGAAATGGTTAATAATTTTTGTTAAAGAACTCAAATCCAATTTCCTTGATACATTCTGTGCTGTCGTATCGACCATTGGTCAATTGACAGAGCAGATTTCTGCCGTTAAAAACGAAACCGCCGCAGGCAGCCAAACGAGAGCATTGCATGGCACAGGCCATCGCATTGGGCGCGTTTTCTTCTTTGATTAGCAGCTTGGCACTCGCTTTCATGTCTTGTGCTACCAGTTCGTAGTAGGTTCTTTTCTTTTTCGCTACAATGTATCATTGACAATTAATTTGGAACTACATTAAAAGATTTTTACCGATTTCCGTTCCGTTGCTGTACTGGCAAATGAAATTCTGTTGTTTAGAGCAAGGCAAATCGTGAACTTTTCGAGTGTGAATTTGTATACAGGCGCATCTTTGATGAGGTGTGTTGTCTGGCTGTCCGTAATCTAGGTCCCAGTCTATTATCGAGGGCTCAAATCCCGAACTAGAGACCCATTGACCGCCGCTCTTCTCCAAATCAATCCACAGACAGTAGGGACCTTCCAATGGTGCCTAGCAAATGTACTGTATATAATGTAATAGTGTTGTACTATCTAAACTTCTCACTGACCAAAAGCGTGTTGTTATTGAATCGCATGTACTCAACGTAGGCAAAAATGTTGTTCAAGATCTGTCCGAGACCAGTGAAATTGCCGGCATGGCTGACATTCCACACAAACTCTCCATTGTACAACACCTGCAGGCAGAGTTCCAATTCAGGTGTAGTTATGATGGAAAAGTCTCACCTACCATATAGGAATCAGTGGTGACTCGGGTTTGCAGTAAAAAAAGGTCCAAGGGCTCTGCCTTCACCGATTTAACGAGCTTTTTTACAGGCGTAAACCCGCCTTCCAGAAACTGTATGACGTTGTGCTGAACGGCAAAGACATGTTGTCGATCCTTAGCTTCGTTTGTAAACTTGATGCGCACTGATGGAGGTAGTCGGGAACTGAGTTGGCCTTTCAGCTCCACTACATCCCCAACTTGAATGTCACGATTCAGCAGCACATTTTCAAAGTAGTGTTGGGCGTCAGCGGCCAATTCCCTCGTTCTTGCTAACTGCAAACAATTTTTAATTTGTTTGCTTCGGAGTAAGTTTGTGGTGGTTTCATTATTTACACGCAAGCCATTCTCTTTCAACGTAGCGCTTATTTACTGTAAATCATTTCAGGAATGACTGTGCTCCTAATAATCAAAACGCTCTAAAACAATAGAATTTCCCTTCCTGATAGCTCTATGACAACATTAAAAATGGACAAATTGGCGAAGAAGAGTGTTCATGTAGTACCTGAACGGCATCAAACTTATCCAACAGTTTACTGATTTTCTCTGAATCCAGTTCAGTCAGTAACTGTCCTTCAGTCATGTCTGCGCAGCCATTTGGAGCATTGAAAGTGGTCGGGCCGGAATAAACGTAGCAGAACGTTCCATCAAAGTAGGAAGGCTTCGGCAGGTTTGCACACTGAGTTTGCAAATCTGACGAAATTTTAAGATTTTTTGCTGGACGTAACTTTCTTCACTGAAACCTACCACTGAAAACTAAGATTGTGCATTGGCAGAAAAATAAAACAGCTTCAAACCACATTACAAGCTAGCCGCTGGTAGGTTAATAATTGGTAACTAAGTCCTAGAAGCAGTCCATAGCTACCGACGCCATCAAACTTATAAAATTAATTAATCATAAACATTGCGCTTTTATCAGTTTCACGTAAAGCACTGGAATTACACATGGAATACAACACAAGCCAAACAAGCTACATGTACATAATAGCAGGACCCTACTGCCTACGACCAGTTCGACTATGATGAGGACATGGGCCTCGGTCCGTTCGGCGAGGACGGCCCCGTGGAACTGTCTTCGATCAAGGATGATGACTGGCCGAATGCCCGCCTCCTCGACCAGGAGAAGAATTCCGGCCTACGGTAACGATCCAGCTCAGGACATGGCCGCCGACAGACGGATCTGACTCGCTGGGCCGACCGTCGGGACCTCATCGTTGGGAGACCAGAGAGTTTGAAAGACCTGATCACGGAAACTCTGAGGAAACGACTACTCCATTGGGCATTCTTTTGCCTGACACTGCCCGGGAGGCCGCCCATCTTGTGCCACCGAGCATGCAGGGATTGCTTGAACACTACAACGGACTCCTCTGCCGTTCCGCCAAGACGACACGCTCACGTTTGCGAAAGAATTCGACGACTTGGCGGCCCCGCGCCCTCTCAACCACTACCCGGAGGAGATTTCCCGTTCTCCATGGCGCTACCACCGTTTCACCTTTGAAATTGTGCTAAGGAACGCACAGTGGTTCGGGTCACTGACGGCGAGTCATCCCATCCCGGAGGGTTGTTCATCAGGGAGACTATCCAGAAAACCAACCAACAACTGCTAGACGATGATGTACAGGTCTCGGTCATCGAACCAGGTACACCCGGATCAGGGAGAATTCCGTGCGCCAGACCGACTTCAATGCCACTACCAACCGGAAGCTTCCGATCAGAAACTTTCCAAATGCACGGAACTGGCCGGAGTCTACCGGAACTTCATGAAGAGCAAACTCGCGATGGCCAGGCCGGTCTGGTGATTGACAAATCCTGTCGGCCCTCATACCATTCGACCAGATTGCCAAACGCCGCTTACCGGGGCCTTTGACATGATGCAAACTCTGTTGCCGGAAGTCTGCTACGCTAACGGACGACAGCCGATCAGCCTTGCGCCGGTAGCCTGGAGCTTACCGTCCAAGCCGAACGGCACGGAGATCACCTGGAGGAAGCAAGGAGAAGTCCTTAGCCGGTAATTGGCCCAGCTGGTGGTCAGCAACCCCTTTCCATTCACCCGCTGGGACCTCGCCGCCCTACCCGATGAGTCTGGGCCAACACGGTTCTCACCCTGTTGGGACACCCGGTGTTGAAAGCCGCCGGCCGCCTCGCGGCGCACCATCACTTCACCCTCCTGACCCGCCACCTCCACCAGGGGTCACTACATCATCATCGGGGTTCTGGCCGACGCTGTTCTGCTGGTACTTGGCACCAACTGCGGCTTTTTTCACCGAATCATGCAGCTACGAGCGGACAACCTTCGACTACAAAAAGTTCAGGACGCCACCACTTCTACATCACCAACGACCTGCCGCAACCTCCGTCCTACGAGGAACGACAGATGATGCAGGAGCTCACGGACAACACGGCCTACTTGGTGGTCGAGCACCGTATCAGGAGTCAGCCATCACCACGAGGACGGCTGCTCCAACGAGTCGGCCAAGCAGCGTTTCACCAACTTCGCCCACTGGTAGGGACACGCCTTCGACGTCAGCAGTCTTACCGGTACTCTCGACTGCAACGATTCATCCCAACGTTGGGTTGCTATCGCGCTGGACGGCGAGGTACTCCGCCGTGGAGTACGCTGACCTGGATACCTCGTTCGACGACTCAAATCCGTCGATTTCTACCGCTCGGCCGCTGCCAATCGAACGGACTGGTATGCTACAAGATCTCCGCTCGTGCCGGCTCAGTTGACCGTCCCGGACAACGTCATGAAACGGATCTGGGCCAACATCGCCGCTGGTACGCTTTCGCTGTGGGACCCTTACCCCGACGTGGAATCGGACCCACGCTCAGATGGACGCAATGGACACCAGCTGGTTCAACCGAGCTGATTCACGCCGTTTCATCTGGTCGCTTTCGACGAGACTCCAGCGAGATCACAGCGGCGCGAGGAAGCCGCTCTGGACAACAGTTCCCCGAAGGATGGTGCTGCATCGCTGGGGTGCACCCATTTGTGGAGGTGATGCTCTGCCCTCCGTTGCCATCTGGAGGCCTGGCATCAGTGCTCCCAGCCTCCTTGACTACAACTCGTCTTTCTACTACCATCTGTTACTAACACCTACTACTATTTTTGGAGAGCGGCCCTGGCGCAGGAGGACGTTGCTGACCAGAGGGGGAGTCGTGCAGAACCTATTCAAACACTACCGTGTTCGCGCTTCGCCGGCCACGCAGGGAGAGCGGAGCGTCTGCGTGTCTGGACTCGCTCGCTGGCAGCTGGCAGGCAAACCAACATGGCCTCCCATGACTGGCCAATAAGAACTGAGGAACTAGGCGATGGCGCGCAGCTGATTGGTCGTGAGGCGGAGTCTCGGAAGGCAAGAAGGTCGGTGATAGGGTGATCGTGATCCAAGATGGCGCTCTCTTAACTCATTTTCTCCAACTCACCCTGTATTTTATTCTTTGAATTGTAAGACTAGTGTGGCTGTCTAGTAAAAGACTTGTTCGTTGGACTGGATTCACAGCTCAAGCAAAGCCCGCCTAGCTGCTCTACGCGACTACAGTGAGCGAGAACAAATCTCCTGCAGTGAGTGCCTGTCGTCTTCGACTGCTGCAGCGGTAACTTGTCGCCTTTTCACGTGGGTAGTCACTTAGTGCGAAAATTGATACTTTTT
>JASANB010003470.1:0-21191 GCA_030248155.1 Sabatieria punctata
AAACCCTCCCTAACTAAAGATACTGCACGGTATCGAACGTGTTTAGGTTGAGGAGAGGCTTGGTTGGAACTGCCTTCGCCACAGACAGATTAAACAGTGTTCAATGGGTGTTTGCTTAGTATTAAAACCTTTTGCCTGTTACAGAGTTGTTCACGACTCATGGCCCGGCGGATACAAGCAAGCAGCAAGAGTTAGTGGTGAAAACAAAAAACAATGTATTGCGCGTTAAAATTAGTTGTGCTCAAATAAGTTCATCCGAATGTACGGTTTTCGACGTCCAATCATGCGTATATGTGCACATAGAAAACTTTGTTTAACTTCATAGCATTGCAGAAGATAAAAAGCTAAAATTGCTTTTGGACCACTTTCATACATACCGCCCAGACAATGGGCTACTTTGGTCGGGAGATAACAATGAACCGATGCACCGATTTTGTGTCCTGATTGGAATTTGGATCAGTCTAACGCCCTGGTCTAACCTTAATTAAAAAATATGGACTTCTAATTGCATCGCGTCCGTTCGAAAATGGTGGTAGGCCTACACGGTAGGTATTTTTTTATACCGGTCTGGGTCGGATCCCAACAAGAATCAGAGCTTAAAAAAAGTAACCTGTCATGAAGGCGGGGTGTTTGTCGAGTTCCTCGATCAGAGCGCTCACATCGACGGGAGACGAGCGTTTGTCGGGTTGTCTGCGAGCAGCGAACGATTCCATCAGAGCATCGATCTCCTTATCCACCGCCTCTTCCAGGGCCTTCGACAGGTCTCTCGGCAGTTCGCTAGTCATTCTGCCTCCGCCGCTCTCTCTCCACTGACAAAAAACCAACAGCCACTTTCTACACACTTAGGTTAAGTCACTACCACTACTACTTTTAGAAATTAAATTCCTTTCTTTTCGGCAATTCGGTTTCTTCGAGCCGGTCGAGCCGTTCGCACCGGCAGGTAACGCTGTGGTAGGGAGATCACTACTTGCGCCGATTAGTGTTTTGAGTGTGTACATTTTTGGCCATTTTTTTGTTTAAAGAGGGCCACCGTCCTTGGGCTTGGACGACTATTGTCATGTTTATGCTTAATCGATAGCTAATCGTCATATCTACCCAAATCCCCGTGGGGAGACATATCTGTCGGCGGACTCGAATGCTACGATTGTTTTAGTTAGGGATGTCGAAATCGCGCATTTTCATTCTTTTTATTTTTTTTTAATTTGTTGTTCAAGGATCTCTGAAAGTAAATGCGCCGAAATATGCATCTAAGGTAGGCCTACTCACATAGTAAAATTGATAGCTATCTTTCAAAAGATGACTGAGAAAACTTCTTTTTTCTATTTTTTTCATAGTGATGATTTTCGTTCAAAAGGGGCCACCGTCCTTGGGCTTGGAGGAATATTGTTATGTTTATGCTTAATCGATAGCTAATCGTCATACCTACCCAAATCCCCGTGGGGAGACATATCTGTCGGCGGACTCGAATGCTACGATTGTCTTAGTAAGTGGGGGTTGCGGGGGTGGTCGAACTTGCGCATTACGTTGAATTCGGACAAAAAGTTGGCTCTCTCCGCAGTGCTGGTTGTAGTCTGCGAGGTGGCGTGTCGAATTTTGGCCGCCACTGTTATACGCTTCGACGCACTAAGTCTCAGTTCGGCGCGATGCACTTCTCCGAATGCCCCTTCGCCCAGTTTCTCCAGCAACTTAACTTGGTTGTGTCGCATTTGCCATGGGCGCCGATTGATGGCTGTTTTTATGACCACTCCCGATTCATTTAGAGGCGTGCCTGACAAGCGGTACCACTCGACCAGATCGCTGACACTGTCGAACATGTGAAGGCCCAGGTGATAGCGTTCGGCTGAAACGTATTGTACGTGTGCAAAACACATGCAACATGCATACAGTACATTTGGTTTGGGCAATTATGAAGTGTTTGACTGAACCTCCCCAACGCACAGATAGAGTCGGCATGAGGCAGGTTTGCTCTTGCAAAGTCCTTTCTGTTTCTCTTGATAAAAAGTCGCCGTTCTTTTCTAACATCGCTTCGCAGTCGCTTTTAGGCAAGAGTCCATGAAAAAAATCGTCATACTTCAACGTGTCACGCGGCCTTCCTTGGATCGGTTTTCCCCGCACTATGTACATCGCTCCTGGCTCTGTGTTTGTGTTCGTTTCTTCCGGAATTAGCATGTGAAAACTTGGCACCTGCTTCTGGCGTTTCCTTTCTTTGGCCGAGGTCGCCTTGCGCATATATTGCGACAGCTGTTCTAGTTTCGATTGCTTCTTGCTGCGGGTAAAGTAATCGTCCAGTGACTGATGCCGACTTGTCTTGGCGGGCTCAGCATCTAAGTCACTTCGACAGGTTTCCAGCTGAGAGTCATCTGCTTCCTTTGAGCTCCGCCGACTTTTAACGCTTCTACCTCTTCTGTCCTGCAAACTTATATCCAACTTTTTTCTGTCCGAGACCGGGTTCATGGGGGGTCTGGATGCTTCATCTCTTCTGCTTCCGCCGGATGTTGAGGCCCCGCCCCTCTGGATGCTCTCGGATGGATCCGTTTTGCTCTGGCTGACTTGTACGTCCTCTTCTCTTCTATTTCTACTTCTTTCTCTAAACCCTGCAATTTTGTGCCAGTTCTGTCAGTGCTCTTCATCTACCTGATCTCTGATCTCCACGCATCGACCGATCGGCATCGTCAGAACGGCCGGCTGCTCGTTGTTCCGTTTCCCTGTCTGTTATGTCCGGGTTTTCATCATTTTATTCTGTTTCCCAGTTAATTTATTTTCATCTGCTATTGCGTGTACGTCAGGAATTTTATTTACTATATTCTAGACGCGGTTCAAATTTAATTTGCTATTAACTTGTTATTTCGATAATTCATCTTCATCAGACTTTTTTGAACCGCCATAGTTATTTTAAAAATAAGGCATCTTTACATACACCAGTACGGCAGACAGTTAGTTTCAACAGCTGAACAAGCAACAGGAAGAAGAAACAACACAAACTATGACTAATTTTATTCCTAATAGAGGGAGGGGTTGAAAATATCGCCGCAAATGCAATACGAACATTGTTGCGTATCTATGTAGTTCCAAGTAAATTGCTAGCAAATCCTAGACAATTTGACAATCCACAAATTTGACCAAAATTAACTTGCTAGGAATTTGTTATTTGCTAGCCGATTTCGCCCAAAAATAAATTAACTTGCTATTTGTTATTAACTTGCTGGGAAACAGTAGGCCGTATACAACGACTGGCATGTTAATGCATAACAGGGGCTCTAAAAACAACACCTACAATGTACTGCAGCAATGAAAGTTCTGTTGTGTCTTCCACAGCTACACACTTGCATTCAAGTGGAAGCGATGGTGACCTGCTACAGACTTAAAAGTACTAATCAGTGGCACAGGGTGGGTCGTGGTCACTGCAGTGTTTGTGCACAATTGTGCGATTTATCGCCATTGTACCAATTCCCAAGTGACCAACAACTGCCCAACTATGTGTTTGATAAGAAATACCAGGTCGACTTCCCGAGTAGGGAGGTCTGGCAAGGGGTTTGTGCCCAGTTCCGACTTTCCCATTTCCGACTTTCCCAGTTCCGACGTTCCCAGTTCCGACTTTTCCCAGTTCCGACTTTCCCAGTTCCGACATTCCCAGTTCCGACATTCCCAGTTCCGACTTCTCCCAGTTCCGACTTTCCCAGTTCCGACTTTTCCCAGTTCCGACTTTCCTGAACCTAACCCCTAAGCCTGAACCTCCGATCCGATCCGATCTGGCGGGGGGGCCGTACGATGTACATCCCTACGATCAGACCTGCACGGTCCATTTCGTTACCCCTGATATCGTCATCTCTCTCGGACGTTGCCCTTCTTTCACTGCCAAGCCACTCAAGCCATGCTGTTGGGCACCAGGTACTAAGAGAGTGCCTGGCGTGGTGACGTCATGGTGCTGTCAGCTCCCAACGGCCGCCCGGCCGCAGGCACTAAACCGGTATTGGCCTTATTGCTGGTCTCTCAGACAGCTCCTGACGTCGTTGATCTTCCCTCCAACGCGGCATGCTTTTTGGAGTGGCTTTCGGTGCAACGGCAGATCCAGTTGGTTCCCATTTTACCTACTCGCTGTAACCAGTTTTCGGTGGCCTGGGTGGAGCTTTATGCCGACGACCTACTCTTTGCGGCAAGAAACTTGCCCCGCCGAGCGGATGAGCGCACGACGTCGCGCACAGTGGCCATGTGACCTAAGCCACTACACCAACTGTGCCGGCAAGCCTGAACCTCACCCCTAAGCCTAAACCTGAACCTCCCACTAAGCCTAAGCCTGAACCTAACCTCTAAGCCTAAGCCTGAACCTAAGCCGTAAGCTTAAGCCTGAACCTACCCCCAAAGCTCTAAGGCCTAAGCCTGAACCTCACCCCTAAGCCTAAGCGAACCTAAGCCTACTCATTGAGCATTACGTAGCTACATATTCTTGTATATTTTACCAGAGTATTGTCTGTATAAAATATAGTGAATGTTATTGTAAAGTCGGAACTGGGAACATCGGAACTGGGAAAGTCGGAACTGGGAAACGTCGGAACTGGGAAAGTCGGAACTGGGAACATCGGAACTGGGAAAGTCGGAATTGGGAAAGTCGGAACTGGGAACACGCCAGTGGTTAGAGCACTGGACTGGTAATCCAAAGGTGCTGGGTTGGATTCCCAGCTACGCCATTGCACATGCCTAACTTTTTCACCTTTCATTCAATAGGGCTACCCACTCAGTATGTTATGCCCAATGGCAACATCAATCATTCCTGCAAATTTCAGACCCATATTCTTTGAATTAGCGAAAAATTTGAAGTTTCTGTGGACCATCTGGATTCTTAGTTTTTGCATCATAAAATCAGAACGGGTCGGAATTTGCTCACCAAGCTTGCACAGTATCTACCCAGTTATATTGGAAATTTATCCTGAAAATTTGAGCCAAATGGATAAACAAATGTCCCATCGCTTTTTCGGCCTTCACTCAAACGTTTCGTTCTCAGTCACTTCTTTACCGATTTGGCTCAAATTTTCAGCAAAAATTAACAACATGGTTGGCTAAATATTCTGCAAGTTTAGTGCCAAAATTCCGACTCATACTGGTTTTATGACCCGAAAACTAGGAATGAGGGTGGTCCACGCAAATTTATTTTTTTTCGGTAATACAAGGAGTACAGTCCTGAAACTTGCAGGAATGATTGGTGTTGCTATTGGGCATAACATACTAAGCGGGCAGCCCTGTAGCTGAGAGGGCACTAAAATGGGGGAATTTCAAAAACATGAGTGAAAATCCCATAGTTAAGAAATCCGCACCTTCTAGAATCAAAGCACTGAATCTGTTGTTAATCAACATAGATTGTAGCAGGAAGTTCGACAAATAAATGAACCTGATATTTAAGCTCTGTTCCACACCATAGTAACCATCCCTGCAGCGTTTTTTGAAAATTGAAAATTTTTAGAATCGTCATTTTGCCGGTTTTACGAAGAAAAGTCATATTTCGTCATGTTTTTTAAATTCCCCCATTTTAGTGCCCTTTGAGCTACAGGGCTGCCCGCTTAGTATGTTATGCCCAATAGCAACACCAATCATTCCTGCAAGTTTCAAGACTGTACTCCTTGTATTACCGAAAAAAATTAAATTTGCGTGGACCACCCTCATTCCTAGTTTTCGGGTCATAAAACCAGTATGAGTCGGAATTTTGGCACCACACTTGCAGAATATTTAGCCAACCATGTTGTTAATTTTTGCTGAAAATTTGAGCCAAATCGGTAAAGAAGTGACTGAGAACGAAACGTTTGAGTGAAGGCCGAAAAAGCGATGGGACATTTTTTTTATCTATACTGTATATTCTTTTGATTTCTTTAATATAATTTTGCGGTATACTATTTACCTACTAAATGCTTTTTCTTTCAGTCCAAAATAATAAAAATATGGAAAAGATTTGTGACTCAGTACTAATATGGTGCAATAGGTACCTGTGCAACATCTAAAATTAATTCATTTATTCTATGAAACAACACATGTATAAACGAAATGCAAACCGCGGCATGAGCCTTTGGCTTAGGCTCAGATTTGGCCATCTGGGTGGTCGGGACCCTTATTCCATGGCGGGGGCATTTTGACCTAGAATCAATCCGTAGAACAGAAAACAACTGGCGTTAGGTTGTTATTGTGCATGTTTTCCTAATTTCCAAATTGTTGGGAAACATTTTCCGTTTTTTATATTTTCCACTTTCCAACTTTTCCAACATTCCAACTTCTTGGGGAGGGGAGGGGAGGGCAGGCGATTTGTGCCCGTCCGGTTATTTTTAAACTGGAGTAGGTGGACCTAATTTGGTTGGGTCTCTACGAAATCGTCGAAAAACCTTTAAAACATACGGTAAACATCGGTTTTATCGGTCTCCCAGCGGCCGGTTTATTCAAGATTCCGGTTTTCCCAGTTTCGACTTTTGGCTTTTTCCATTGCCGACATTTCCCACTTCCGACTTTTTGTTTTCGCTGAGAATTGTTAAGCCTAAGCCTGAACCAAACGCCTAAGCCTTGACCGAAAACCGCTAAGCCAACGCCTGAACCTAGCTCCTATGCCTAAGCCTGAACCAATCCACTATGCGGTAAAGGTAAGTTTGGTAGCCCGAAAGTCTAATGCGGCCGGGCAGCGGCCGAAGGGGCGGGCCCGCTGTACTGGTCACTGGCCGGCCGATCGATCGACCGGCCGGCACACGGCCACTGCCTCTGTTGTGGCCGGCGCCTCAAGGAGTTGAGCTGGGACATGGTACACCGCCCAGGTCAATTAAGTCGGAGTCAATTACTAATTGAACAGACTGAGGTTAACTTAGGTCGTCCAACGTCTCAGTTACCGGTTACGGCGGTGCTTATGTTGCTTTTCGGCTATGCAAATCAGTTGTCTGTCAACACAACGCGGAAGCTGTTCCACAATCAGTACAAGTTCTCGAAAGAGACAATCATTGACTGGAACAACTACGTCAGAGAGCTTTTCGTCTCGGCCTTGGACAACGCCGCACAGATGGGCGGACCCAACGAGATCGTTGGAATAGACGAGAGTCTGTGTCGCGGGAGTCGGAAGTACAATCGTGGGCGCATGCTGGATGGAAATCTTTTTCCTCCTCGAAGACAGAACTATGGCAACAATCTATAAATCCTTGTTGAAAAATGAAACTCTCCTAAAACAACGTTCGCATTCGCAAAACACAATTGCGTCTTCCTTATACCTAATTGGCTTGCTTGAAATAATTAAACAGCGGCCGTGTGCCGGCCAGGCCAGTCGATCGATCGGCCAGTGACCAGCGCAGCGGGCCCGCCCCTTCGGCCGCTGCCCGGCCGCATTAGACTTTCGGGCTACCAAACTTACCTTTACCCCACTATGCCTTAGCCAAAACCTAAGACCCCTAGCCTAAGCCTGAACCTTAACCCTTAGCCCGAGTCCCGTCTGTTTTGAAGGTAGTGAAAGTCAGACATCGGCAAAGGACGGTCTGAGGGGGTAAACCCCCTCACCAACCAATCCGGTCCCGGTGCTGAAGGGTGCCGGAACCTAACCTTTTTGACTTTCCGCTCTTTTTGGAAGCAAACCTGCTAAATTCCATGCAATAACGCCAAACACTATTAATAAATCACCTAAAAACTTTGTTTTAGGCAACAATTTTGATTGCTATCACTGTTTCTTTCTCAGAAGTGTACACAAGTGTCCATAATTTACTACAGCCGAAATGGTGCTTAACAATTACAGTAGGGCTTAACTGACTTTTAGGGGTCCCTCCATTATACCTATTTTAATTAATAACTTTCTTGCTTAGGCTCAAGCTTAGGCTTAGGAGTCAACTGAATACGGTAGATAAAATTTTAATTTTTGTTAGGGACCCCTAAAAGTCAGTTTTGCCACCGCTGTATTTTTGCCAGTTTTGCCAACTGCAAATCTCAACGGATTTGAATGAATCCTTTTTGAAATGAAAGATAAATATGTTCTTAAAAGATTGCTGAAATTTTCATTAATGTGCTCTGCTTAGATCCTGAGATATACGCCCTCATTGGGGACCCCTTAAAATCAGTTTTGCCCTACAGTAGTTTTAGATGGAAAATTTCAGTTGTTGTTTCGATTATATATTCAAATAAAAACTGAGATCTTAAAGAGATATCAATCCAAATCTACAAAAACGCAAAATCATCAAGGGTGTATGGGTGTCCTGTATGGGGAATGTAGGATTCTCCGAGAAATCAGTAAACTAAAACTAAATCAATGTTTTTGGTGCTTAAAAAGTATGTAGACACTACTTGACATGTAAAACAGTAATGTTTCATGGCAGTTATACCAGTTCTACCTTTAGCAAAGCTCAAGCACCCTGTAACTGTCTTCTGCAGTTTTTAGCTAGAATTTTTAGTTCTGGGAGCAATTTCGAATTTTTAGCCTACACAGAAAAGTTCCGGTTCCGGTCGATCGCTACCCTCACCCCATGTATGATCCCGAGCGCATTCGACTCGGTGCCAGGGTTAATTACGGCAGGCCGGGTCACTCTATTTGTTAATAATTAAAAATGTAAGGGGGTTTTGGACGAACACGAGCGGGGCGGCACGAACCCTGCTTTAGTTTGTCGGATTTTGTCTATACAACTGCTCTTCCTAGCGCCATAAGAGACTGCAACTTGCTAGTTTATCGTGCCCTTCAACTGTATTCAAAGTTGAATGCTGTCCGGCTTATCCCTAAAATTTAGAGAAGTTTTTGTTTTTGTCAAATAGAACCACGCATGTAGAGAGGCTGAACCCGCGGTTTAGCAGATGTGTCCCTAAAATCGGTTTTTGAATGTAGTGACAGACAGAGTTTATGAAATCTGCTTTTGTTTAGATTCGTTGACAGGAGGTACGAGCCGAGAATAGGGAAGGGTAGCGTTGAAGTATGTCGATCGTGAAGTGTGTGAAGCCTAGAGGGCAGACCCCTGATGATATTGAACAGCAAGTGGCCCAGGTAGATTGCTCGTTCTATGTCGTTGTCACTCGTGGTGGTCAAAGAAAAATGATAATGAAAGATAACACAAGTTTAATAAGAGATATTTTTTTATAAAATCCAGGGAGGACCCCCTAAAAGGGGAAACATGAAATTTGTGGCCTATACTTTTCATGTGATTCTGTACATGAGTCATGCACAGTTCTGGCGTCTCTGAAGTTAGAGCGACCGTTAGTAGAGCGTTAGACATAGAATGTGATGGGCTATCCAATCATATACACGAAATCGATTTATGAGCTCATACACCAGAATGGCGACACTCCAAAATTTCGGTCGAAAATGACACAATTTCCAGCCAGTTTTTCAGCAGGTTTTGACGCCTGCTGAAAAAAACAATACTTTTGCTCTAGACGGTACCTTGTTCTCACGATATTGACATTGAACAAATTTGCGAAGAAAAAGGTCGTTTTGTAGATTTAGGCGTCAAATGATAGCTGAGATTCTCACAATTCAGAACATGATCTTGTTTTTGCGCTACAACAACCCAGTCACTAGTTATGTACCTCTAAATAACAATACTTTTGTCTCATAGACCCGGTTACCTGTTAATAAATACATAGGGCTATACCTCAAAATCTGGAGCTAATGCAGTAAACCTAAGGTCATTTCAGAAATCAGTATCACAATAGGTCAGGAAGACTATTTATCGATGGTAGATTTGACTCAGAAGTACTGAAACACAGATGATCTATTTCAAAATTACAAGTCGGAAATTGGGTCATTTTCGACAGAAACTTTGGCACCATCCCATTCTGGCGTATAAGCTCATAAATCGATTTGGTGTATATGATTGGGTAGCCCATCACATTCTGCGTCTAACGCTCTACTAACGGTCGCTCTATCTTCAGGGACGCCAGAACTGTGCATTAATCTAAAAGATACCGCAATTTTTGGAAAATTAAAACATGAATAACTCAAAAACGGGGCCGAACCCAGAAAAACGTGAAAACACCGGCGTGTAGCCAAATACCGGCACCATCTGCTCGAGAAGCATACATAGTGTGTATGTGTTTGTGTGTGCGCGTGTTGACTAGTGGTTACAAACTTCTTTCAACATGTAGCAGGTGGTCTGCCCCCCACCCGAATTAGGCCAGACCCCAACCGATTTTTCTGGCAAGTAATTTTATGAGCAAATTTTCGCGATTTTCTGCAATTTCAGACACAAAAATTGCCAAATCGATTCTAAAACAGCACTTTTTAGATGTATTTCAGCCCAAATTAGCGATGTTTTACGATTTTTGCCGAAAAATTGTGATTTCAATCCCCCAACATAGATCATCCGCCGAAGGGGGTTAGGGGTCTGGCGTCGGCTCAAATCGCAATGCCGAAAATTTTTGCATATTTAAGGCAAAATAGGCGTTTTTGGACTTTTTTCCGGCACCCTCCCTCCGAGATCTCCAGTCCCACTTCCGGATTTTTCCGTCCCATTCCCATGTATGCTCTTACGAGCCACATTTTATTAACCGGGGCGGGTAGCCGAACCTAAAAAATTCTGATCTATAGGTTTTATTTGATAAATCGATTGATCTATGGTAGAAAATAACACACTGAAATATTTTTGCTCGCCTATCACTAATATGCAAATTAGGGCAGAAAACGTGTTTTAGGTTCAAGTTCCCTGTTTCTTTCTCCTCTGTGCACATATTTTCAGCAATAATACTAAAGTCTGTCTAAAAACCTTTGGCGCTGGGTATATCCGGCAGTGTCCTGCATTTACGCGCAGTGCAAACCCCATACTTGTATATGGATCTGCTCCTCTCATCAACTAGATTATTACACGAAATTTGCATATTGTACCTTTGTTAGAACTTAGGAGCCTCACAAAAAAATCGACTTTTTTGGCAAAGCGCAATTTTTGTGCCGATACCAGATTCGGATTCCTCCTTTCTCTATCATCTCAAAAATACCAATGGGTCTACGATCAACCCTACTAAAGTTACAACCGAGTTTTTGCACATGATCGGCGGCCAAATTTTCACTCCTCCATAGTAAAGACAAAAATATATTTGGACCATGTCCTCCTCTGGTCTGTCGACCGTTGTTTACATTTTTGCTAGTAAAAAGGAGTTGATAGAGATTTGCACCTACTTCTCTTCTGACTAATGTATATATTGAAGGCGTGTGTTCGGTCTCGTGTGAGAATGAAGATCATTTCAGGCTATGGTAGATCTGGAGGCTAACAGTGACATAAAGGCTTCTCTAAGGGAACTGTATTTTGTGAAGGCTAAGGTAAGTAAATATATTTGTTGCGTAGCAACTTGACGACATGATATGGAATGTTGCCTATTGGAGCCGGTTGGGGACACTTC
The DNA here is from genome assembly GCA_030248155.1 of Sabatieria punctata. NCBI lineage: Eukaryota > Metazoa > Nematoda > Chromadorea > Araeolaimida > Comesomatidae > Sabatieria > Sabatieria punctata. The sequence goes on from JASANB010003470.1 coordinate 11,320, forward strand.
AGAATTGAATTTGGAATTTCAAAATACATGTATACGGTACCTGGCCTGCAAATAGGTTACACATCCAACAATCTGAGGAGTCTAATTCAACCTCAACATTTGCAAAAGGACAAGCAGAATTTAAAAAATGATGATGATAATTCTAAAGCAAGGATTTGAAACCAACAGCATTTATACCAAGTTTACGCTATCCTGTGTGTCACGGCGGCCTCGCCACCCTTAGAAGCGGGTGAAACGAAGAGACGCGGTGATGAGGGTAGAAATGGGAAGCGGAGAGAATGGATTCGGTGGGGTTGTATTGGTTTGGGCTCTGCTTGAAGGCATCGAGCAGGGTGCACGTGAAGGGTAGAGATGGACTGAGAGAAAATACAGGGTGTGCCAAAAAAACAACCCAGCAGATTTTTCGCTGTAGCAACCGCAAATTTCAACCGATTTGAATGAATATTTTTTAAAGGAAAGATAAATAAATCCTTAAAAGACTGCTGAAATTTTCATTAATGTACTCTGCTTAGTTCCTGAGATATTGGCTCTCAAAATCAAAACAGTGATTTTGGCAGTGAACAAGAGGGATTTTTTTATTATTCTGCACTTCGTAATAAAACGGATTCCTGCTACTGCTAAGGGCTCTTGGAGGCTTTACAGGTGACACAGAAACTCGGTTTACTTCAACACTAAAGTATCATTAACCCTAGCAGTAGGAATCTGCTTTAATATGAAATGCAACGGAATCGCTCTTGTTCTTTGCCAAAATCTGCTTCAACTTAGAAGGCAAATATCTCAAGAACTAAACTGTGAATCTCAATAAAAATTGCACCAATCTTTGAAGAATTTATCAGTCTTTCATTCAAAAAAGGATTCATTCAAATCGGTTCAGATTCATGGTTGCAAAAGTAAAAAATCTGCTGGGTTGTTCTTTATCACTCTTGTTCATTGCCAAAATCTCTGTTTTGACTTTGAGGACAAATATCTCAGGAACTAAGCAGGCTATCTTAATAAACAGTACATCAATCTTTTAAGAATTTATTTATCTTTCATATAAAAAAGATTCATTCAAATCGGTTGAGATCTGCGGTTGCTACAGCAAAAACTCCGCTGGGTTGTTTTTTTGGCACACCCTGTAGAACGGTGCCTCATCTGTGCCTGATGATCGCTGGAGGAAGAAGAGTGTTGGCTTGAGGACTATTAGGCGACGGCGATTAGGCAACGCCGATTAAGCGATTTAGCGGTACTATTAGACGACAGAAATATTTTTCCTATAACTCCATCATAGGTACCACTAAAACATAGCACAACAATACAAACAGCACAACAGCAATTAAATCATTCAAGCAATAAGTGCAACACGGATAAATTCCAACTCACTGAGCACGTGTCGCAGAACATTATAGAGCGCCAGATGGATGGATGCGTCACATCAAATTCTCGCTGCAAAACTCTGTGAGAGCTGCTTCCGCAAAGTTATTGATGCGATCCTCTGCAAAGTGCGTTGATGAACGTAGCAACCGGAAAAATAGGTGGCCGACGGCTGTTCGCGTCACGATTTGGCCGACCCATGTAGTGGGCTGATGCATGCGAAACTCGTTCTGTAAGCGTACATCAAGGGCTTGAATGGCAGGTACAAGCTGGGGAATAGTGGCAATTGCCAGAGCTGGCAACATCTTTGACGCAGAGCGAAATCTGGGTCTGTGTTTACCGATTCATCAGATTCAGGCGGCAATCTGAGGATTAACAGTCAGGGCAGATGAATATAGTCGTGTTTAGCTTAAGTTATAAGATTAACGAGACATGATTTTAGTGCCACTTAGCTATGCACATCTCGGCTTGCATCTGAACATGGCCGGACTGATTTGAAAGGGCCGCCTAAGATTGGCGCACGGAACAGGTCGCGTAGTCGCGTCTTGGCCACGGATAGTTTACGCTATCCCGTGTGTCACGGCGGCCCCGGCATCCGTGAGAGCGGTTGTTTGTGGGTTCGAAACCGGTCGAAGCGAATGGAAGTAGTCGACGTAAAGCCCAACCCAGACCGCCGAAAGCCGGTGATGGCCAGTAGGTAAATGGGAACCGAACCGGCGCTGCCGTTGCACCCAACGGCAGCAAAGGGGAGGGTTGTTTGTAGACAGGGCTACCCCATTGAAGGGCTCTGAAAAGAGCGAGGGGTGTCCTGAGCTGTCCGAAAGGACAGTGGAACTCATAAAACAAACAAACAGGTGGGCTTGCGGACTTATGGGAATTGGTGGGCAGGGTAGACAGACATGGAACTGACAAACTGCCGGTAGGGAGTGGGAGAGCGGTAGGTAGTCTTGGTAGAGCTTGAATGGGTTGAGGAATGATAGAGAGGTGGGCGCACACCACAATAAAAAGAAGTCTCGGCACCAAATGAAGACAGTTTACTGGTTAGAAGTAACAAAACAATGATCATACAGACTAGACGAGTGGTTTATCACATCTTTCAATACCTACCGCGTACTGTAATCAGCCTCAAGAGGTCCCTACTCATTTAATTCCCGGTAACAAGGCCTCTACTGCCTAGGGTAGCTTGCCGACGCTCGGCCAGTGTATGGCATTGCGCAATCAAGTGCTGAGTGTTTTCCTCCTCTAAGCAAAGTATCTGTTTAAACTGATTGATTTTGTTCGAGGGCTATCGTTTTTCTTGGTGCTGTTCCAATGTACTTTTCAGGGAATTTGTTACACCGGCTTCACAACTATACCATGAAGTTCTGTAAACTTGCCAATCTCAAAAAAATCCCAGTATCGTCGAGTTCCTACCCGTCAGCGACGGATAAAAATTGTATTTCCTTACTCCACACGATGCGTCATATGGGTCTCTTTGGCTAACTGCGCCTGCGTGTAATAGTGATTTAACAAATTAATTTAATTGTGATTGAAATTCCCATAGTTGGGCCGTTTGTAATTTCAATTCAGTTTATTTAATTTAATCGAATTTCAAAAGTTGGTCTATAACTTAATTGTAATTCGCCCGGAATATTTTCAATTATTTCCTGTGGTAAATGTAAGGAAATTCGTAAGAGTTAGAGGCGTAAATTACTTCAAAGAAAAACCTATTTAGGCTTTGTTGACTTCGTTTTGTTTTGTAACATTTTTATTACTCTCTGCTTTTCATTTTCGCAGTTCAGAAAAGTCAAAAAAGTTATTTTTTAATATGTCGTGGTTGTACACTCCCCTTTTCGGTGAAGGTAAGGAGAGATTTTGGTCAAAAAAGATAAAAACGTTTAGATTGTGTTTGTGGTGCTGATACTGAAGTGAACTAACTTGAAATTTTTCCCCAGAATGCCTTTTCAACCCGTTTTTATAAGGCAACTTAATAAAATTTTCTCGGCTTGGTTGGGCAGCGGCCCAACAAGGCGTTTTCGAACTTTTACATGGACATTTTCAAAAAAATTGGAAAAACAATTGGAAAAAATTGCATAGTTGAAATGTTCGAGGTCCAATAATTTCAAATTCAAATTCCATAATTTTACATCACTAACGTGTAACTTGATCTTCAATTTGATATATGCTACTGCAATTTCAGGAAGTCGAGGTAGCGGGTAAGAAAGCGTTGATTGTGTTTGTTCCCGTTCCACAGCTGAAACAATACCAAAAGGTGCAAGCTCGGCTTGTTCGGGAGTTGGAGAAAAAGTTCAGCGGCAAACACGTTGTGTTTATCGCATGGGTACGTACGTACAGCCTTCTTTGCTAAATTTTCTGTTCATGAATTGAGCGACCTGGTAGTTTTATAAGCAGCTTGTTATGGCGTCATCCATTTGGCTCTCATGAAGAAAATCGTACATCTACTAGGGGGTTGTGGGGGGTTACCCCCTGTTGGAAAGGCCAAACCCCCTCACCCCAAGACACGTTAAGGGACCCCCGACCCAAAAATACAAGTACTAGTAGTGGCTCCAGTACTAACAAACAGGCTCTGAAATCACTAATTTTTGGCCTAAAATTAACTTGAAAAGCCTTTGGAAACCGAATTTGGCGTTTCCACTGCTGATATTTAAGAGAAATCTGTGTTTTTGGAAGCCCTTTTTGTCATTTTTTGCTTGTTTTTAGCTCTAAAACGCTATTTGGCAACTTAAAATAACGATTTTTAGCGTCATTACTGAAAAAACGTGCTAAAAACGCATTTCCAGGCGTTTTGGAGCTTTTTGAAATTTTGGAGCCCCTTAATGGCGAAACCCCCCTCAACCCCCACCTGAGAAAAACCCCCCTATCCCCTCCCCCTCACTTAACAGAGTGTAACTCCATAACGTAACAGAGTGTACAACAAATCTGATTACACCTTTCAAAGTTATTTCATTAATCTAAGACCCGTGCTGTTTGAGATTTGTTCTAATTGGGAGTAAGACTACGCTACCCTTACACTCGGTTCTTGTTTCAGAGAAGAATTCTACCAAAGCCAAAGCGCGGCAAAAACAGAAAACCAGAGAAGCAGAAGAGACCTAGAAGGTATGTAGGTATTCAAGGTAACAAAAGAACAGTCGAGTCCAAGACGGTCGAAAAATATAGTCTTTAAAATAAATAGTTAGCAGTGGTTCTAAAGTTGCTTCCCGGAGATATCGGGGAGAGGCTCCAGTCCTGAGCGGGGTCTCCTAGTCGTTGGTGGATGCATTTTACCATACTAAAGTGCGTTAAAGTACCATCAGAGCGACTTGGGCCTCAAAACAAAGTTGCAGAGGAGCTTGAGCTCTTGCCCAGGGTACCGCTTCTGAACATTAATTTGCGCAACGGAAAAAATCAGTATTTTTCCTAAACTAAGCTAGGGTAAGCAGAGCAATCGATTCTAGAGCTCCGACGACTCTAAATGTTTTATGACTGGTCTAGGTCAAACCGTTACAGAGTTTAGTCAGTCAAAGTTGACTGAAATTGCCAAAATGGCCCGTTTTAGCCAATTTCTATATCGACCGGGCAGGAATTTGCACCGATTTAGTTATGCAGCCAAAACTTCTTGTATTGGGTAATCATGACCGCTGCAATCGATTGCGCCACTTCCGGAACCTGAAAATTTGACCCTGATACAGTAATACGGGTCCCAAAGTGAGGTGGTCAGCCAGATTTTTTTATTAGAACTTATAATCTTTAATAGCTAAATCATCGCAAATTCCCGCCCGGTCGATATCAAAATTGGCTAAAATGGGCCATTTTTGGCAATTTCAGTCAACTTTGACTGACTATAACTGCGGATCGGTTTGACCTAGACCAGTAATCAAAACATTATTTGAGTCGCCGGGGCTCTAGAATCGACGCAAGCTCCATCTCGTTTAGGAAAAAAGCTGTTTTTTTTCCGTTGCACAAACTCGTTCATAGCAGAAGTGACGTAGATATTGTGTTGGCAAGAGCTCGAGTTACTTACTCTCCACCTTTGGTTTGAGGCCCAAGTCGCTCCAATAGATCATAAAAATTTATTCGCAAAAACCGTCAGCTCGCTCTTTTTTGAACGCTGTTTAGACCACTTTACACGTATGAAATATGCAATTAGCTGAGCTTATTGTGGCTTCACATTCTATTCATTCTTTGGAACGCCGAAAAAATTAGTCTATCCGGTCAGCCAGTTAATATAATAATGAAACAGTCTGTTTGGTATGTACGTACCATACATGGACCGGAAAATGGGTTGGGGTCACCAAAATTCGGCAACTTGGGAGTGGGCCTACCGAATTAGAGGGTGGCTGCCGTTTTGGTGGGTGGGTGTTGGTGGCGTCTGGGGTACTCGAGCCCAAGCAGAGGTGGATAAATCCCAGGCACTCCCGGCTCATGTTGGTGCGTACTGAGTGTAGGTGTGTTGTGTGGACTGACTTCAGTTCTTTCCAATTTGTGTGCAAATAAAATTGTCCTATAGCGTAAACAATTGCTTCTTTTGATGAGCACTGCCGACCGCTTGTCGCGTCGTATCAGTCCGTTAATGCTATTTTTACTTTACCCCACCCACCGTTATAAGTGGGCAATACTCTGCAGAGTCTACTGTACTGAAGCCGTCTGCTCTGCACTGTCCTATTGTTGAGACACGTGGCTGTGACACGTACCTACTTGTACGTACGTTGTTCTCTTGGCCACTGTAAACAGGGGCGGAGCGTTAAAAAACGGTCTAGATTAGATTACGAGTTTCGTGTGCACAAAGGCTAGAGGCCTAGAGAACTACTGTACTGTTTTATGGTTGTCAGTGCAGTGCAGGTAGTATAGTAAGGAAGCTGTGTTCCAGTCGCACGCTGACGTCAGTGCACGATGCCATTCTGTCGGACGTGGTGTTTCCGGCGGAGATCGTCGGAAAGAGAATTCGAGTGAAGCTGGATGGGAAGCGCATCATCAAAGTGCATCTGGACAAAACTCAGCAGACTAATGTAGAACATAAGGTAGTGCTGTGCAACGTGCTCTCTTCTTAGTCAGCCGTCTGTTTACAGGTGGACACGTTCGCCGGCATATACAAGAACTTAACCGGAAAGGATGTGCAGTTCGAGTTTCCGGACCCCATCTTCTGAACGATTGGCATTAGGCTATTTTATAACCGAAAGCACAAAAAACTGTTAAGCTCTAGAAAATTGTTGATTTGTTGCAAATAAAAAGCCCAGGATATGGTATGCGACAAGAATGAATGGCGGCCGGTAAACACAGTCGAGGTTTGGGGTGTACATAATAGATGTGCCCTGCGGCGCAAAACATCCCACAATGACACGCACTGCGATCGAGTGCACAAGTGGGACGACGACTGGCTGTGCGCTCTGCCCGCAGTCGTCTCTTTTCCTCTGCCTCTCTCGTCTGCTCACCATGGCTTCTCCTATTACTGCCGAGGAAACCTCGCTCTTGCAGAAAGTAACGCCAATTCTTTCGCTCCTTTCAATTCTTCTACTCGCCGTCTTTATTTGAGATAAGAGCACGGTTGGCCGGTTTGGAAGAGTTCGGCGATGGTTATCTCTTGCGCTGGTTGCGTGGCAAGTTGCCCACTCCCATTCTATTTCTCCTTACAGCCTCACTCTTTTGCAGCAAACGCAAGCGACGCCGACGAAACATTGAAAGCGCTGAAAGACGTGTGTTTGTTGTTGGTGTGGTGAGTGGCCTTATTGATTGGCGTGTTGTAGCACTTGGTCTTCCGCAAAGCCTGGCACTGCGACCAACTGCTGACCAGCTGGAAAAGGCCGGAAGTAAACTGGAACTGTTAGCGAGTCGGGTTTGAGTGGAGCTTCAGGTTCTGGAGAAATATTGTGGCTATGGCTACTGCGGACCGGACAAGGAGCAGTCGCCGGTGCTGGTGTCGTTGTTCGGCAACATGGATGTGGAAGGAATATTCAAGTCGGTTCAGTCGCAGGACTACATCAAGTATTCTCTGATGGCCGTAGAGTACGGCATGCGCAAGTGCCAGCAACTCGCACTCAAGGTGCCCACCCACTGACCAGTCACACCACTCACTCGCTCGCTAGTTTAGACTGGACACCCGTACCGGCAAATGCTGCTGGTGTTTGACCTCGACAACATGACCACTGCCCATTACAGCGCCAAATCCTTCGCCTCCACTTTTCTTACTGTACGTATCGGTCACCACCTATTGTATATCTAAACACATCTGATTTTAGTTAGTAAACTTGTACCAAGTGCACTATCCGTTGCTGGTAAAGAAGATCATCGTGATACGAGGTAAATCCAAATAATTTGCTCTCCACTACTCGTGCCATTCTGTTGCAGCCCCAGCAATTGCGCGCCACTCTTACAACTTTTTGACGACGTTTTTGTCGGAAACCACTCAGAATATGATAGAAATGCCCGGTGGTAAACTGCTATTGTCGGCGATTGAGAGATTGTAGGCGCTAGTGATGTTTAGATGATTGGAAAGAGGTTATTTTCAAGTACATTTCTCCTGAGCACTGGCCGAAATACTGGGGCGGCACAATGACGGACCCAGACGGCGATCCGAAATGTGCCTCGAAATTGCACTTCGGTCTGGGTCCAGTTCCCGAAACTTACTATTTGGATGCAGATACGATGTTTAAATTCGACGGTGAAACTACTATCCATGCTGGTGAAAAGCACCTGATCGAATTCGACGTGAGAAAAGCCGGATCTGTGATAAGGTACTCTTAAATGCTTGTCGGAACGCTAACGGTCGGCTGTGCAGTTGGCAGTACACAACGCAGAGCGAAGACGTTGGTTTCGCTCTCTACTACGACCCCAAAGGTGACTGTCGCGATCTGGAGCAACTAGAACCAGTCTTTCCCTACATCAGACTCGAGTGTTCCATCGTTCCCCTGACCGGATGCTTCGAATGCGACAAAACCGGCAGATGTACAGGACAGTCGGCACGCATTCTATTCTAAATTAATTTATTCATTCATTCAGATATAATGGAATTCGACAACTACTACGCTTGGTTTACGGCAAAAGAACTGCGCTACACAATTGATCTCGAAGAACCCAATTCCTAACAGTTGCTCATCCAGCACACTCGTCCATTACGATTCCTGATAAAATTCTTGTTGTACAGTGGCTGGTACGTTCGATAACAAAGAAATACCTAAGATCTAGTACAATCACTTGAGCAGTGTATGCGAACGAACGTTTGTTCGCAGAACATCAAATCTACACACGTACGTACAATGCAAAAAACGTGGCTTCTAAGAACTGCGTTCACATCACAAGAAAGCAGAGATTGTTACCAATACAGTTTGAGCCGACTCGTCTCTGCTGTCTTATGATGCTCAAAGCGAAACGTCTATGATTCGGGAACATGCAACCCTTTTTCTTCGAACATTTTAGCCAAGTTCTTCGGACACGTGTGCATTAGGTCGGGCAAGTGCTCAGCCTCACAAATGCGACGCATGTGATCATACGGGTCATAATGCCTGCAACAAATTAAGCTGCACAAAGCACGTACACTGCGTTACCTAGGTAAATAACGGCATTATGTATAAGGGCAATACCAGATTACTCAGATGTATTTAAACGTATCTCAGACATCCGCCCAAACGGATTTGTTTGTCTGAGTCCAGCTGAGGGGATCCGAGCCACAAATTTAGTAAAGGGGTTGCTTTGCGCGCAACAACAATCACTTGAAAATCAGAACTTTGACGCAAAAAAAATTAGCTTAGAATACCTGGTTAGCTCAAATACAGGCCTATCTGCAACATACAGTACAGCACGTACACGTAACAGCTCATCCGTACTTCTGGGATGTCAATGGCGACCACTGTGAGAAACAGACATGGCTAAAGGGGGCTGGCCCCCCCCCAGCCGGTCGCTTCCCCCACTCAGCAATTTTTGGAAGAATTTTGTATAGAAAATTATTATAAAAATATGCCTGGATTGGTGTAAATGAGCTCAGAATAGCTTATTTTAATGAAAAATAAGCCAAAAAACCTTGATTTTAGCCAAAAATCGGAAGCACGACTTCACCATCGCCGATGAGAAGCTGTTTCGGGTGTTTCTGGGTCTAACGTTGCCGCCTCCGGGGCAGCTCTACATACCCTCCGGGGCCAATGTCAGAGTGGACAATAAACAGCCCCAGGTCGACCCTGGCTAGTCCCTAAATGGTAACGCCTTTCTTGGCACGGTCTTTCCGTGTTGCTCTGCCCGACATCCTCCAATTCAGAAGATCCTGGGCTGTAGAACGACCGCTGGATATGGCACTTGAAGCTGTTGTTTATAGGTGATCCTATTTACCCACGTGGACAGGTTTTCCTGGTCCAGTTTGAGGGGTGGTTGGAGGAATGGAAAAGCTATTGTCTGTTCCTGTCTGAAGTTGTTCGGTTAATGATGGACCATTACCCAGTGGTGATCTCACCCAGCGCTGACTCTGTTTGGATGATCAGGAATGAGCTTCCCGGAGAGAACAACAACAACAACAACAGAAGTTGTTTCCGTTCCTGTCTACTGTCTAACCTATAGTC
>JASANB010003472.1:0-34485 GCA_030248155.1 Sabatieria punctata
TCAAGCGCTTACTGTATACAAGGTTTTCGGTTCAGGTCAGCCGAACTGAAGAATTGTTTGGTTCTAACGTGCGTCTTCAGCATCGGCAACCCATAGTACGTAACGTAGACCCGTAAAGGACACTGAGTAGTCTTGAAAGATCAAGGCAAGAAATGCGCCGGCTGGCGGGGGCGAATGTGTGCCTCTGTTGGAGTCGGGTCTCTGGCGAGCAATAAGTCAGTGACTGGCGCAAAAACATGTCTCTCGGTATTTATGGCAATACGCACACTAAACTCTGCGGATTTTGGTGCGGCTAATCTTATAGGATATGACTTTAGTGGGCTCTGGGGTGTCCGTTTATGGTGATGAATGGTCGAGGATGTTTTGGTGAGGGCGGTGCTTTTCAACTACCACTGTCTTGAGATTGAGACCGGCGCCGAACTTGGAGCCGACCAGCCGCGGAAAGCGCCGGCGCCTATATCAGATTGAGGCTGATCGCCTAAGCTATTGACTGGAACAGATTTAGGCGGTGTCAAAATTTAAGTCGGTTCCATGCGGCCTTGATGGATGAACGGCCCGAGTTGAGAATTGATGCGTTCTTGGCCGTCAAAAATAGACCCGGCCCAGGCCAATAATGTCGTCTCAATTGCACCAACACGTAGCTCTGCCCTAACGGCTCCATTATTGTTGCCTTTTCTCGATGACCTCGTTGTTAGGGGGTCCTTGTATGGATTGCCGATGCTCTGCTAGTACGTACTCTATCTACGCTGTCCTGTACAATCTTACCGGTTAGCTCTTTCAGCCCGTCAGATTTGCTGTTCGCTCGCTCGGGTGGACGGAAATAGCCGAGGAGGAGTTAACACCGGAGAGATCGTCGCGAGCCGTCAATCGAGCGATTGTAGACCTGTCCACCGGTCGCAATGACCTAATAGACAATGTATGCCAAGTGGGGCGATGTAAGATAGAATTTGCGATTGTTGAATTTTACTGACAGAATGCTTTGCAGGGTAAAGAGCTTATTATGGAGCTTGATGACCACGATCTGCGTCTGATGGACCCTGACAGTGGTGCTCTTCTTCACACACAGCCCATTCACCAGATTAGAGTGTGGGGCGTTGGCAGAGACAATGGCAGGTGATCATTAAACGTCTTCTGTCTCCAAAAGGCCTGTCGTCGTTAGAAAAGGCAGACTGATGTTGTGTTGAGAGACGAGCTGTCCAGTCCATTAGACATCCCTCGGGTGTCCGATATGCCAGACACGTCGACATGGATGATGGGCCTGAAATTGTTTTTGAAATGACTTTTTTTAGTTTCTTACTCAAGTGGTCAACTCAGTCAAAGTTGCTGTTTAGTGATTTTGAATGGTCTGAGTTGACCATTTGTAATTTTACAACCACCATATAACTAAACGGTTATTGTTTATCGGTGACCACGTTCAGAGAGAGGTAACGACCACCGTTGCAACGCGCTATTGTGACTCTTTGGTTGGCTGTACCCTTCTGGGTTCGCTTCTCTGCAGTTTTTATTGCTTTCTTTAATCGAGCACAAATAGTGCTGATTGGTGTGAATTTTGGCCGAATAGCTGCTAACAATGTGCAATCGGAATGACCGCTAGACACTGGTTGCCAATAAGAAGACATTATTCTTGCGCTGCTCAGCCGCCCCTATCGATCTGATCTTCGCTTGTTGCTGTCCCATTGGGTTTGGAACGTCCGGACCAACTGCGACTCTGGCCCGCGCTCTCTCTCTCTCGATCTCGGCCATCGCTTTGTTCGGCTAAGATTGTCGATTTTCCATCACAAACTACTCGTTTGGCCCTATTGTGTTCGTGGCTCTTGTGCCGTGTCTGTTCGCCTACCATTGGATGAAGGTGCTAAGGCGATGCACCACTAATCTGCATCTTTCAGGGACTTTGCCTATGTGGCGCGCGACCGCAACAGTCGTCGGTTCATGTGCCACGTGTTTCGCTGCGACACGCCGGCCCGCACCATCGCCAATACGCTGCGCGACATCTGCAAGCGGCTCATGCTCGAACGGCGACCCAACTCGCTGCATACCGAGCAGCAGCAGCAGCGACCCGACAGTGCTATGAGCGCCGGCGCCAGCGACAGACGCAGACTGGTTTCCAGTGAGTTCTGCTCTGTAATAAAGGCGGGGCTCAGCTTGGCCGTCTCAAGCATGTTATTATGCTGTTATTGCTTGAGCCAGCCGAGACCAGCCGTCGCATCTGACTAAGGTTGTGCGGATTTATGCGGGTGAACCCATTGATTTTGGCTCGTTTCGACCATCACATTCTTCCATCGCCACTGTTTGCGGGAGAGAGCTCCTTCCCCTACGCCGATGGAGGAGCCGAAAAAGTGATTCGCTGCCACTTACTGGGTGTAACGCAGGTTCCGCGCGCCACTGGTACGTTCTTTCCTTCTCCTTCAGCTTCGGAGACTTCATGTTCGTGCGTGGTTGCCACGGTCTAAACCGCGCACATGTTTCATTTCAAAGTTGCTGTCGCTTCAGGTATCGACATATTGAACGAAGCAGTGGACAGGCTGGTCAGTCAAGTAAAAGCAGAGCGATGGATTTTGGTAGACGTCAGTATCGCCCCATCTACCATTGTTATTACGGAGGTGGGCGGCAATCAGATCACCGAATGTCGGGTCAGATATCTGTCGTTCTTGGGTATCGGCAGAGACATAAAGTGAGCGCTGTTTGTAAGCAAACCGGACAGTGTAATGACCTGGTTGTTGCAGACACTGTGCGTATATTATGCACACTTCGTCTGAGAATTATATGTGCTATGTGTTCCATGTGGAGCCGACCGCCGGCGCCATGGCTAAGACAATCGAGGCGGCCTGCAAGCTGCGCTACCAGAAGGTGCTGGACGCTCACGCACCGACCAACAACGCCACCAATGCAAAGGTGCTGCTGTGAGAGGTGTGCTGTATTGGTTGCACAGAGTGATTCAGGGGTGGGGAGACACCATCAGAGACGTGTTCGGGAGTCTGACGGGACGGGTGTCGGCCAGCAACGGTCACCATCGTCCGGGCAGTCAACAACGGCACTACATTCGCTGACATATCGGTGGGAGTGCACAATGCAGTCTCTTGCCTTACCGTGCTGCAACTGTGTTAGTGCCCGGTAGATCGACCCCTCCCTCCCTCCTTTGTGTGTTGATCTAGGCCACTGTCTGTCTCTATGGCGCTATTCCCTTCCTGTTTTGTCGAATACGGGCTGAACGTTTTCTGGCGCGTCGGTCGGTTCTTTGTTCTACGCAACGCGCCCGCCAGTTGAATAGGACATGCAAGTTTTTCGGGTTGTTCCATTAACTTATTCGCGCGTTGTAGTCGTGCATTTGCCCGGACTGCTTTGATTGATTACGTTGTCCAGTTTTTGCACTGTTTATTGACTATTTATGAACCGCATTGCTAGTCCTCCTGCTGCTATTACCTTGTTGCATTTCCCGATCTGTGTACAATGTAGTGTCATTGCTTTTGTACAAAGTTTGTCAGTTAAACTAGTGATCTTTTGATCGAACAGTCATTGCTCATCACAGAAATCTGCTCTACTTGTAATTGTAGATTAGTCCGTGTAATCAGAAAGCACGGAGCGCAATAATAAAATGGTTTACACCAAGGCAAAACAGACCAAAACTGTATGCATTTGTGCGACCGTTTGACGACCGCCGTTCACAGTCTTTTTCATTCTCAACAAAGAACCCAGTAACACGAAGGAAAACCAAACTGGCATAATTTAGCGCAGTAAATGGCTGCAATATACAAAAATACCCAAGCGCGCACAGGCGATACAAGTAGAGAAGACAACGGCCAGCGAAGAAAAATGCCAAGGAACAAAAGCAGAGCAAAGCAAAAAACTAATAAGGCCTGCACAAGGCTGCACTAAAAAGCAATTTCTCCAACTCAAGCACACACAGAGTCAGCAATAAAATAACGGTCGGTCGGCTCGTCTCTGGAACAGACAGGAATGTGTAACACTTGTGTCTATCACACGCAACCGCCCAAAATTTGCGGTCAGCAGCCGAGGAGAAGTGGGTGCGCAAATTTTGGGCATCCGATTAAAACGCTAAAACACGGAAGACAGTGACTAACACCCGACCGGCATTGAACAAATCAGAAAGAAGACAAGCCAATTATTGGCTCTGCACAAACAAGCACTAGTTCGCTGCCAAAGTAGAGAAAGCAGCGAGCGGCAGAGTTACAAAACTGAGTAATGACAGACTGATGATGCAATACTAGGCCTAAATAAAGCAAACAAGTCACAAATAGCAACGAAACGACAATCTGGCGTTAATAAATACGCTTTGCTCAACTACGCAACGCCTCAATACCAACACAGAACAGTAGTGATAAGTACCACAGTGGCCTAAACAATATACCAGTATTTTTTCGGACTTTGTACATTAGACCAAAATCGCAACTGCTGCATCGTCGTATGCAAGTGTCTCACAAACAGTCTACAAACAATAATCACAGGGCAACAAGAATGTGCCGCGGCAGCGAGGCTCACACGAGTTTTGGGCACTTTTCCTTCATTTACACAATAAGCTTGTACGTACAGGTTAGTGAGGATGAGGATCGTCTGTCTTGGCTTGGTTGGCGGTGTCAGCTCGGCGGCGACGCGCCACTGCTCAAATTGCGAATCCACTGCACCGCCGTCAACAAGTAAATGCACAGCTCCCGAAGTGACGAATCCACGTGCAAAGCACCGCACAGTCTGTCCAGCTGGTTTAGAAAGCCTGAAAATACCACTTACTGCATGCTCACCATCCAATACAGACACCGAGGAGGTACGGTGGGTTACCCATCCAACTTGGTTCGACTCATCTAGAACCCACCACCCAGCTGAAGCAGACTGTTCTTCCACAATCCGGGAAATAACGACATATGGCATCCGTATACATAATGATAAGCGATACCATAATGGTACCGGTTCAACCTCAGGAGCCGGACAATTCGCCACCGGACAACTTGCCACAGAGACAACTCGTCACCAGGCAATTTGCCACCGGACAACTCGCCACCGGTAAAAAGTTCGCCGTCGCTGCATAATATAACTGATGTTAAGCCTTATAGTGCTTGGCCGGTGTCACTGCTGTGGTGTTCTAGCAGTTACCTCTCGCTTCTAGATATTCGGCTAACCTTAATTGCATTTCTGCCTTGCACTTGACAACATACTGTACATCGCCGCTGGGGGCAATGCTTCAATGAGGTATACTATAGTGATTGTAGTGTCCTGCTGTTGCAGCAGGTTTGGGGGTCGAGCCTAGTTGGCGGCTGGGTAAACCCCCTGGCCCCCAGCGGCCCACGTATGTTGTCAGGTACAAGTCAGAAATGCAATTAAGCTAGCCGTAGTATCACCTGAAGCGAGGTAACTGCTAGAACACCAGTGACACAGGCCAAACACA
This sequence comes from Sabatieria punctata, assembly GCA_030248155.1. Classification (NCBI taxonomy): domain Eukaryota; kingdom Metazoa; phylum Nematoda; class Chromadorea; order Araeolaimida; family Comesomatidae; genus Sabatieria; species Sabatieria punctata. The sequence continues at coordinate 5,396 of JASANB010003472.1, forward strand.
TTCTATAAGGCTTAACACCAGTATATTATGCAGCGGCGGCGAATTTTTACTTGTGGCGAGTTGTCCGGGGGCGAGTCGGTGGTGGCCAATTGTCCTAGACCCTTCAGCTTCAAGTGGTACTAGGGCATCGGTACAATGGTAGGTACCCCTTCGATCGATGCCTCATGTGATACCATAATTATGGTATCGCTACCATGATTACCGATTCATGTCGTTATTTCCCTGACTGTTCCTAGTAACACCCACCAAATCAGTAGGCCTACCTATCAATCCGAATTGTAAACCCAGAACCCGTTTTCCGGAGCATGTACCTTTGTCTTCCTGCTGAATAATGTTCTCGGCCGAGTCCCAGGAACGATGTGCATACATCAAATTGTTGAAGTGGCCGATCTGTTGTCGGTAGGTAGTTTCGATCTGTTGAGGAATGGTGACGTGACCGGGCGGAACGGAGCCGGCCGAGCCGGTGGAGCTGGCCGGCGACGGCGTGGGAGAGGGCGTGGTGGTCGAGGCAGAACTGCCACTGGCGTAGCCGCCGTCCTGACACTGCGCTCCTCCGGACGGTTGAGCACTCGACTGCGCTGCGTTTCTGCGCTTCCGCTCGAACTCAGCCAACAGCTGGTGGTTGTGCACCACTTGCTTATGGCGACACGAATACAGCTTGAAGTAGAGCAACGCTTGCGCGCGGAAACTCAACACCTCTATCCAGCGCACGTGCCGACGCATCGTTTCCGGCAGCTCACCTGCTTGCCGCACCAGACTACCGGTGATGTGTCTAAATAATAATATACATTTGTTTGTTGTTTGTTCCGTCGCCTCAAACACCACCTGTCGTTGCAATGTCAGCGTAAAAATACAATAGAATATTCAACAAACGTATTTTACGCAAAAGAAAAGAATTTGCAGCAAAAAGTAGCGAGAATTTAGGCCAACTCTCTGACGCAGACCCAGACTGAGTTAGTAGGACCGGTAAAAAGTCGGATAACGTTTATTTTTGGCATGATAAGTCAAATAGAATGGAACGCACAACCATAAGATACGCTTCGTCGTGCTCCGGTGAGTTAATGCTGCAGGCAGGCACCGTTTAAACAGAAATTTAAAAAGATGAACGCTTAGTAGGAAAGTCGCACACTCGCGCATTATCCAAACTTAACCTTCAGCCTCAGGCTTAGGAAGCAAAACCTTCTAAAAGTAGTATGATTCACTACTGTTGAATACGTTGACAGTTCGGGTGGGTGACACAGAGGACGAAAATTTGAAAAATATCGAAACGCTACAAGAAATAAATTGTCCTGATTTATCTGCAGCTTCTCAATTAAATAACAAAAATGTGATTTCAAAAATTGCAGAAAAAAATCGAAATGAAAAAGAAAAAGTTTATATAACTATTAGATAAATTATTTTGGATTAGAGTTTGGATTTAGCGCGCTTATCAAACGGCATGCAATGTTTGATCAGGCGACTAGCTCGTCATACGGAAGCGAACGGCCGGCAGGCGGCTAGAACGTGCCACTTAGCTTAATTACTAACTTGAGCAATTCCGACGTGTCCTTGACCATCGAGTAAGGCCGCGATGACTCAGGCTTCATGTTGCGTTCCAGAGCTCTTGCTGTCATCACAAAGTAAACAACAGACTCCAAATACAACAGCGCACGACCGACCTTGTCTGACGTCTGAAGAACACTCAATAAAATGACAGCTAAATTAATCACGCTACTGACCAGGCCATCAGCTTTGTGCTTGATGGGACGCGCCAGCTGATGCTGGTAGTAGTCAGCTGACTTGAGGTCCGAATCGTTGTCCACTGCAACAGCCACAACTGGTCGGTGTTCGGGGTCATCGACCACCTTGTCCAGAGAAGCAGAAGTACCAGCAACCTCGCACGATGAATCACCGGTCTCAATGGTGGCAGTCAGCTCCGGCTCGTTCTTGAGCGGAGAAGAAGCGGCGCTTTTCGGCTTTTTACTCACCGCCACCTCTGCCGACTGTTCTGGCGGCTTTTTTCTCTTTGTCGGCTTACTGTACCTGAAAACGCCGCATGCTACTTAGTTTCCATCCAGCAGTGTCAGTTAAAGCGGTAATTGGAAGGATCCCGGGGTTCGAATTAGAACTTATTGGGTATCTGGGCATCAAAATACCTAAATCCCTTCATAGACTGCAAAAACGCTCATTACTCATTACCAATTCGCACTCTAATTTTTTACCTAACTGTTTTGCGGTAATTTGTATGAATGTGTTGCACTGGAATTCTCAGGCTTCAAAACTAGGAGAGAAAGCTTTCAGTAGCATTGATTAGTTGAGTACAATCACTACTAATGTACTGAAAAACAACAGCGAGCAAGAAATGCAAATCAAAAAGTTGCACGTACAGTGTGGCTTGAGTGTTGACGTTAAGTTCATGAGTTTTTCTAACACGCACAAAGTCAACAAACACGCCCATTACGTAATGATCTACCAGTACCTACGTATCAAAATACCTTGTCGGACTCGTCACATATTGTTTCAAATCTTTGGCATATCGTACAATGTAACAGGTCCGGGCCGAGGAGGGGAGGCATGTACGCACGAACATACATGTAACAGGTCCGGGCTGGAGTGAGGGGAGTTGGGCTTCAGCCAGAGGAGGGTCCGAATTTTAAAAAGCTCCAAAAACACCTGGAAATGCATTTTTTCAGAAAGGAGACCAAAAATCACTATTTTAAGCTACCAAATAGTGTTTTAGAGATAAAATCAAGCAAAAAAGCGATAAAAAGAGCTTCCAAAAACACCAATATCTCTTAAACATCAGCAGCGGAAAAGCCAAATTCGGTTTCCAAAGGCTTTTCAGACGAATTTTAAGCTAAAAATTAGTTATTTCTGAGTCAGTTTATTAGTACAGAAGCCGCTACTAGTACTTGCATTTTTGGGTCCGGGGGCCGCACTTAAACTGTCTCAATGGGGTGTCAGGGGGTTTGGCCTTTCCAGCTAGGGGGTAACTCCTAACCCCCTAGTACATGTACGCGTACGAAACCCCAAACATGCTAATGAATGTGCGGCGTTTGGGGCTACGTTTGAAAAAGATCAACCCCCTACCAAATCCCCTAAAATAGGATCAGAACAAACTCCGTTAAACCGTTAAACGGTAAGACTTGCTAGTGGCAATAACGATAAGCTGATAAAGGAATCGTTAATCTTAAAATGCAGAAACAAAACATTTCCTTTGCTGCTATCTGAGATGTAGGCGTTTAGAGGTATTAAATGCAAACTGATGCCTGTTTCTAGCTGTTAAATGCAATCCTGCTGCATAAAATAGCAATTCATTGTGAAATCGGAAATAAAACCTGCTGACAATGCATTTCTAAACTGTTTAGATTATTCTTAGAATTTTTGGCCTGCCATACCCGCCCTTCCTTAGCAAGAAACCTTTCCTTGGGACTGAGCTGGCTGCTGACAGGCAAAATGTTCGACTCACCCGTCTTGTTTCTTCTCGAGACCCTTAGCGGATTTGTTGCGGCTTTGGTCGATTTGTTCTCCAGAGCACGTTTTCTGGATTGAAACCGGTTCCCTTTTCACAGAGCAATTTGGCAGGAGCAGTTTTGGCGGAGGCTCAGCACTGGTGCAAGCGCGCTCGCACAGCATACGGTCGGTCAGCGGAACATCGTCCAAATCGTCGCCACCCTGCGGCGTGAGATTGGGCGGACGGCCGGAGTCGACCACCATCGAGCACGGCGGCGTCTTCTGCAGTCCGTTCGGACGCGACCGCACCAGCGACAGATCGAGTCTGCATTTGAGCGAGGGTTTATTGTCTTTGTACAGAAGCGGCGGGAATTCGTGCAACGGAGACAGGAGCGGCGACAATCGCGACTCCCGCAGAATAGAGTGAGCATCTTTGGCCGACTGACCGTCGATCGCTTTGCCGCTGCTCAGCGGCGCATTCTCCTTTCCGATCGCACTCACTCCTGAGGACGGACTGACCGTGGCACCGTCGACGAAACCCGAATCCGGACTGCGAACGTCGGTCGACGCCTGCGACGACGGCGCACCGCTCAGTTCGCAGTGCTGCTTCGATGGCTTTGGAGAGTCTCGATGTCGCTTCAGCTTCTTGTCCTTTTTCTTAGAATCTGACTTGCCTTGACTACGCTCAGCAGAGCTTTGATTCAGATACAGGTTGAACACCTGGTCCCATGGGTCGTCCGCTATTGTGTTCGCGTCCTAAAGCAGTAGAAAAATAAGACTCTCCGACGAAACTAACTAATGAACTTGTTCAAAATTCAGCAAGAATTTACAGAACTAATCAATCACTATTTCGGTTAAAATGGTCATACGTGTAACAGGCCCCGGCCGGCGTGGGGGAGGGGGTTTTCCGTTAAGTGGGGGGTCGGTGGGGGTTCGCCAAGACGGGGGTCCAAAATTTCAAAAAGCTCCAGAACGACTGGAAATGCGTTTTTAGCACGGTTTTTCTGGTAAAGAGGTAAAAAATCGCTATTTTGAACTGTCAATTAGCGGTTTAGAACCAAAAACAAGCAAAAACCGACTACGAAGGCTTCCAAAAACACCGATTCCTCTTAACTTAGCAGTGGAAACGCAAGTGCAAAATCAGCAGTGGCAAAATCTGAGCCAGTTTGACAGTACTGGAGCCGCAACTAGTACTTGCATTTTTCGATCGGGGGTCCCTAAACTGTCTCGGGGGTGAGGGGGTTTTGGCCCTTCTATTTGACCACGGTACACGCTCGCCATTAAGCAAAGGACAGGGGGGGGGGTGAACTAAGCTTTTCGATTTCCAACAAAAAACACACTAGTCTAGTCTGTCTGTATTTGTTGTTTGGTTTGCTGCAACCAGTAAACAAACTCCTGCATTTGGTGCCGAGTCCCGGAAGTAACCAAAAAAGGCTCAAAATGTTAGCTTCACAATTAAACGCCAGTTACTTTCCATGTTACTTGAAATCATTTTAGTGATTCTGCTACCGAAACATGAATTTAAAGATCAAAATAAGCTTACGCTGCTTACAGAACTGCGGAAAGAAATCGAAACAGCCGGTTAGGGAGTGCAGTGGAGAGGCGCTCATGCATGTATGGTCAGGATAAGACAACAATCGATATATAAATCTGTAAATTACCTGGGGAAGTTTTTTGGCCGCATCCATGCTCACAGGCTTGCGGTCGGGAGTTGAGTCATGGCAACTAGATTGGTTTTTGGTCTCGTTCTCAGACGAGTCAGAGTCAGAGTCACTTAAATACAGATCGGTTTTGAGCGCAGACGAATCTCTGCAAACAAACAGCTGCTGAAGCCAGACCAGACCAGACCACACAGCAACGTAGAAGATACCTCTTTGTCTTGACTTTGACCGGGTGGCTGGTCGTGGCAGTGGCGTTTCGCTTCTGATCAGCGGCTTTGTGGTTGGCTGCAATCAATTAATGTAGAGCGAGCACGTGCAGAGCAGCTAGAACTGGACGCCAACCCACACGCCTCTCTCCTCCCACACTGCCGACGCAACTAATAACACAATCGCCGACCAACCACCACACAGCCGGCCTACCGATCGATCTCCGGCAGTTATGAGATGCTATCATGAAAGGCGACAAGCCATCGGCATCGGCTCTAATTACTCAAATGAGCACAGTGCGTACTATGCTAAAATGTTTTCTATTCTTCTCTCAGACAGTCGCTGCACTGAGGGATCTGTAACAGCTGCAGCCAAGGACAAGAGGTGGTGCGGTGCGGTGGTCAGCCGAAAACTGCGCAGCAGGGCAGGCACGTGCCCTTTCGAGAAATGCAAGTGTCCTAGTGCAATAGGTGCTGGGGAATTTGGGTTATGTTGCGGCCAGACCATTGTGCCACGCGCCACTGGCCCGAAAAGAACTTTCGCCCAACGACGGCCGCACGTCCGAGGGAGCCCGGCCGATCGATCGCGTCGGCAACACATTACAAAATAATATCTCGGCCAGTCTTATACATTTTTCCGATAGACACAACAACACAGGTAAAACACTTACCAGAATCAGAAGAGGTAAAGGAGCGAGTAGCGCCGGCGGACTCCTAAAACAAGAGAGAGTGAGGTAGAAGTGTGAGTGAGGCAAACGCCCGGCAGGCCGGCGTCCACGAGTTGCTGGCCGCGGCACGCAGGCCGGCAGACGGGCAGTGCCGCCGCCGTGGCAGGTGGCTCATATGTCAGAATGGCAAGACACTCAAGCCTCGCCGACCCACCCTATTAGTTTACGTACGTGTCTCCTCCATAAACACCTATTCCAGCCGGCAAGGTCATCGCTACCATGTTAAAAACAACCAGCTGTCACAACAAAACAATCTGTTTTGTTGGACGCTCAAAAAACTTCTAAAAGTTACCTTTTGTTGAGCAGCCGGAAAATTGAACGGTTCGTCTTTGATAGTGCTCAGCGGAGTGACAGCCAGATTCTGCATACTCTGCAACAGAAGTGCTTGCTTAGACACGATAAACAGTTGGCAAAAACTGAACAGATTTCATATGCCGCTGTTTTTGTTTGTTTATAATGTGCGCCTAGTTGCGATACCACCCCTTCAACAGAGTGTCATTGCATTCCATCCACTGAAGGAGGCAAATACAGAAGAGCGAAAAAACGCGTTGTGCCATAATGAATTGCGTCCCCACCTGACTGCCTGGGAGAATCGCCGGTTTGAGTAGAGTCTGTCTGGATACAAGTTTTACAAACCCCCGAGACGTGTTACAAGAGCAGTGCATGAAAAACGCTACCGCTATAATATTAGCGTCATTCAATCATCGTGCGCCGCGAACGAACGCCTTTCGCACAACTGCCACCAGCCAGCCACCCACCCACTCCATGTAAACTAACCGACCAGAGCTCTAAGAGAAGTGTGAGCAAGGTTTCTTTCTAATCTCAAATCTTACAACTCTCGTGCCGCTGTCGGGTAAGTAATCGCATAATATCGGGAGGAGAGGCGGTGGGCGGGCACCAAGGAATTTCGGACAGGCAGAGACGCCGTGGCGGCCGCTGTCGCGCCTGGGCATACCATTTGGTGTCATCTACTTGACAACCGGCACCGACCTTTCCTAACAACTTTTTCTATTTAAAGCCGACGCAAGAGAAACCTATGACGACACTACATGGCAGTGCAATGAGAGTGCGTAGTGGCAGCAGAAGTAGCTTGGCTGCGCAGGGTTCAGTCAGAGCTGTCAAACTATTTTGCGGACACCCCTGGCCCGTGTACACAAAGAGCGCGCACTCTGCAAAGCTGTCGGCTCAAAGGACGCAATAAGTTATGGCGAATACTTTCTTATCGTCGCCAACAGGACACTGTCTACCAACTCTCAATCAACTAAACCATAGCGGAAAATCATACACTACCATCCGACCTAGTTTCTTACCTCAATCGCCTTACGAGCTGAAATGGGCGGAGTTTTGAAACCGGCAGTACTAGTCGGAGCTTGACCATCGCGTTCGCACTAAAAACAGACGCTTGAATGGTTAACAGTGCGGTGGGTGAAGCGCTTCGAAATTAGCGAATATACTGCAACTTAAGCATAAAACAGATTTGATTGGGTACAGGTCGTAGCTACCTTACAGAACAAGCGGAAATTACCTGTATAGGTGAAGGTATTGCGAGAGTGAGCGGCCCGGATTTCCTGGGACTAGACGCAGAATGAGTGGAGTCCTTCTTTGATTTATGTTTTGAGCTTGTCTTCACAGAATCTTTTTTATTACCCGACTGATTCCCTTTCGATTTATGACTTCGAATTTTGCCCGAATTCCCGTATGAATTTGGTTGAGCGGCCTGATTTGGTGCGTTCGAGTCGTCCCTTGCGCCAGAAACTACCTGTCGAGGCAGCGCATTCAAGCAACAGCCTTATTACTACTTCAAGTTGCCCGTACTTGCTCCTTCTTTTCGGTCTGCTGAGGACAACTCGTTCCGGACGAGGAGGCTTGAGTGGGAGCGCCGAAAAACGGAGAATTTGACACCTTCGGCGAGGGTGAACAACTAATGCCCAGGTGCTTTTCAACGGTCAGATACGGCACAACTTTGTTGAAGTCACCAAATACATCCAGCAACTTGGAGCGAAGTGCACTTTTAGGGTCATCTGCCTTGGGAGGCTAAAACAGACAAGGACTGTTGTACAAAAGTACAAAACAAAAGGGAAGGCAAAACTACAACACCCCTCGACGGCGCCGCTCATACAGCGCAGGTGTTTACTGTTCGGTCGAGATTAGCGGCACGAGCCGAAGTGTGGGAGAGAAGGCCAACAGTTAATTGCAAGTTGAGTTTGACGACAGCGGCCGTCAGTCCGAGCAGCTCGTTCGACTGAAAACAGCATCGCCGCTGACGTCAACTTTTCGCCAACACGTAACCACCTCAGTCAAAGCAAAACGAATTTGGTGGCTACGTTATAGAGCCAAAACAAGGAAGTGCGTTTTGATAGCAGTGCATTTGCACAGCAGATGCAGAGTAGCTAGTAGCTGCGTGTGAGAAAGAGAATATTTTGGTGAGCTGCGCCGCCTGCACCAACCAATGTATGTAAGAGCAGGTTTCAATGGTGTGTGTAGTGTGTCGTAAACGATCAGCCGACGACAGTTAAAAACGGGCCCCCGTATGCAAGTCGACTCAAATAATAAACTCGTCGCGCGAGTTTTGTCGCGCACACAAAAACACCGGCCGTGCCTTACTTTAAAGATCGGTGGTCCAAACACGGGTTTCGTTTCCGTCGCCATCGCCTCCAGCGACGAGCCAGTGCCGCCATTAGCTGCGCCGTTGGTGGGTTGCGAGTGGATGAGAGCAGTTTCTACCTCCATCAACCTGTAGCATCGGCACATTAGCGCGATAGGCGCCGCAAACAATTGATAAGACGGGCAACGCGCCGCAACGCTAATTACAAGTCGATTAGGCGGCTAACAGCAGCCCTACAGAATTGCATGAAAAACCTATGCGGCGCGCCGCTGATGAGCAAACGGCCAGTTGGGCCAGCCGCGCGGCCTAGATAGGCACAGACGCCGTTGCTACTCTACGCGCATCAGCTGATCGAAATAACTGGAACACCGGCACCGGGGCTGTAGCGACACCGCCAGAGCACCTTATTCAAGAAAACAAAAAGCAAGTGCGTACGTTGCGTACGCCTCCGAATAATGGCAGGGGAAGGCGCAGGTATCCAAGTAGGCAGGCAGGCGGGCAGGATTTTTAACTGGCGCACGCGACACTCGCCTAAACTACGACACGATCTCTTGTGTCGCGGCGTCGCAGACCAAGCGTTACTGGCGGTTTGGGACATTCAATATTGCCCAAAATTCTGCACAACACAAAAAGCAGCACTGCTATCTGCACGGCCAAAACAATTACCGCAGTCTCTACAACGAAAACAGACGCAGATGATCTGTCACGTGAACGCATTAGGAACGGTTGTGCAACACTGATAAACCGAACCCATCGTTAAGTGAACCATCACTCGACAAAGACAGAACGCAAAACCCGAGTAAACAGTCGGCTGCTGCCCTTGCAGATACGGGCAGAAAAAGAGTGAAAGCTCTGATGACTTATTCCATGCAAATTCAAGACGCTGATAGGCAGCCGACTGCAAGTTTCCAATGCAACGTCACAACTAATAACTAGCATTGTTTTCTGGCGTCTAGTGCGTGCGTCCTACTGCGCGACCGCCAAAACTACAAATCCTAGAAATGCTTATCTAGTATAGGCCAAAAAATGACCACCCCTTTTTCGACCTTTACTCAAACGGTTTGTTCTCGGTTATTTCTTTATCGATTTGGTTCAAATCCTCAGGATTCATTAAGAAGCCAACTAGGCATATAATGTTCCGAGGGATCCGAGTTTGGCGCAAAAATTCCGTCTGGTGGTGGTTTATTAATCGAAAATTAAGAATCATTGTTTTAGACGGAAATTTTTTGGGTAATTCGAATCGAAGAGCGTGGCCTTGAAACTTACAGGAATGATTAGTATTGCCATTGGGCAGAAGTGCTGAGTGGGCATCCCTGTAGCTCAAAGGGCACTGAAATTGGGGAATTTCTAAAACATGATCGAAAATCCCAGTTAAGAAATCTGCACTTTCTTTGAAAATTTTCAAATCGTAGACCACAGCGATTGTCACTTTTTCGTGCACAAGCACACATGTACTAGGGGGTTTGTGGTTACACCATCACCTCCCGAGACAGATTAAGGTACCCCCGACCCAAAAATACAAGTACTTGTAGTGGCTCCAGAACCAACAAACTGGCTTAGAAATCATGAATTAGTAGCCTAAAATTCGCTTGAAAAGCCTTTCGAAACTGAATTTGGCGTTTCCACTGCTGATGTTTAAGAGAAATCGGGGTCTTTGGAAGCCCATTTGTCGTTTTTGCTTCTTTAGCTCTAAAACGCTATTTGACAGCTTCAAATAGCGATTTTTAGCGTCCTTACCGAAAAAACGTGCTAAAAACACATTTTCAGGGGTTCTGGAGCTTTTTGACATTTTGGAGCTACCTCTAGGCGAAAGAAACCCCCTTCAACCCCCCACCTGAGGAAAAACCCCCTACCCCAGGTCGGCCCGGGGCTGTTACATGTATGTGCGCAAGTTTTATAAGATACAATTTTTACACCGACCTCACAGAACAATATGTCAACCGTATCGGTAATAAATCCTGAAAATTTAAGCCAAATTAGGTCGAAAAAGGTGCGCACATTTTTTTGGCCTGTACTGTATAGCAGGGATAACTAAAAGCACCTTTCTACTGTGATGGAGACACCCCGTCAAAAACTTTGCGACACAGGATTTAACTTTAAACCTAAACAATTTGGATAAGCCAGCAGCTTCATTCCACAACCCAGCATCCAAAACTCAGCTCCCCAGAAATTTTACCAAAAATTCGCGTTTTTAACGAAAGGTCATACAGCAAACGGCAAGACCGTCATCATTTTGGTCCTAAAGACAAAAATAGACGAACTCAGCAACCCTGCAATTTTAAGAGTCAGTTCGCGAGAGAATCGACCCTTGTTCTTCACAGCTATGTGCAAGTCGAAAAATCGAACTCAGGCCTGGGACCTCCGGTTTGGGGAAGTTGTGCCTAACGATGACTTGTGCTAAACCTGAAGAGCACAGCCCTCTAGGTGCCCTGGTCCGGCAGAGCCAGCCCTCAGAAGCAGGGTGGGCAACCATCAAAATCGGACTGTCAATAGGTCATGTTTGACTGAGTGTCACTTGCGATCCAAAGCAGCTAGAACGTTGTGGTTGGTGCCAAACAAATCGTCATGACATGGGCTTTCGTTTGCCGCATAAGTAGTACTGTTTCGCTGTTTCGTTCTCTAACCACGACATCGAATGTGAAAAAATCCGCAAAAAAATTTCATGGTGAAGTTCACTAAATTAGATTTTTCTCGAAAATAAAAAAGGGTACCCTCGGGATTTTTTTATATTTTATAGCCCTGTGAATTGCGCTTCTAACGGTGTATAGAAAGTGGCAAAAACGCATGCCTCTGCATATCAATTTTCCACTCAAAGTTCAAAGATAACCAAAAATTCGCTTATTTACCGTTATTTAAGCATGTATCCCATGCCTATGTATGTATGTATGTATGTATGTATGTATGTATGTATGTATGTATGTATGTATGTATGTATGTATGTATGTATGTATGTATGTATGTATGTATGTATGTATGTATGTATGTATGTATGTATGTATGTATGTATGTATGTATGTATGTATGTATGTATGTATGTATGTATGTATGTATGTATGTATGTATGTATGTATGTATGTATGTATGTATGTATATATGTATGTATGTATGTATGTATGTATGTATGTATGTATGTATGTATGTATGTATGTATGTATGTATGTATGTATGTATGTATGTATGTATGTATGTATGTATAATTATGCTTAGTAGGAAGTTGATTCATTAGAAACTGATAATGAATTTCATAGTGAGAAATGACCAAACTAAGCTACATCAATGGTGTATCCAGGATTTTGCTAAAGGGGGTTGTAAATTTTTGAAGTTGCCTGGTTGAGCCGCTGCCCAACAAGGGCGAGAAAATTTTGAGAAACTAGCCTTCTAAAAATGGCTTTTAAAAGATATTCTGATCATAAAATAGACAGTTTTAGATCATGGTTAGACAGTTTGAGTACATAATTCCTTCATTTCTCTGATTTTTAGTCAATTTTCCTTCCTACCTCCGCCGCAAAGGTGGGTGTACCGACCCTACACCCCCTGGATACGCCACTGAACTACATCAGTCAAGGATCACTTATCAGATCACCCATTTCTGTTGCGCCACAATTCGTCTTCAACATTGACATGGTTGTGATCATTTATGTAAGCATCACAGCGGATGTAAATGTGCTCATCAGTATCTTGGCTGTTCAATGTCAAGTTGCTCATCTTCATTTTCAGGAACTAAAAGATAACACAAGACAATGAAGAAAATTTGCTGCATCCCTATTACTCTGAGTACGCTGTCGCTTTTGTGCAGGTCCTCTTGGCCTGGTAGCCGTGCCATCACTGCGTGCTTTGCGTGAAAAGTAGGACATAATTTGTTGCCCCGTAGGACATAATTTGTTGCTCCGTAAGGTACTCGTTTGGCTGGAAACGAAGTGAAGCTGCAACATATGTACATGAATGTAATACATGGATTAGGTTTCAGTTCATGTGCTAACCACTAGAATCCCGAACATAAGGCATTTCCTTTGCCAGCGTCCCAGCATTATGCTTCATTCGGTCTGTACGACGTTCATCAAACTTCTCATCCAGCCAAGCCACCTGGTTCGAGTTAGAGCGAATGTTTGGTGAAGATTCACGCAGAGCCCAACCTGGTTCTAATGGCTTATGTCCTGCGATGCATTGACTATTGATCGCTTCTTCAGTATCAACCTCCCTTTCGAGTTGTTGATGGATGTCACTTGAACTTGTGAAAATATTCTCAAGATTGATCTGATACATTTGCTGAGCCACATCCTGCATTGTTTGTCGCTCTGGAATCATCTGATGGGTACCACTGATGATTATGAAGACTGGGATGCATGGTATGTTATCACTACCAAAAACTGCTTTGGTTTTCAATCATAGTTCATTACCCTAAATCATTCTAGGTTTATTGAAGCAATCTATCAGACCACAATTTGCAAGAACAGCCACATCTACTATTATTACTACGATGTGAGATCTGCTTTAACCTGGAATACTTGGTTTAACGTTATCGAGCCACTGTGAAATGTCTGACCAGTGTGAGTGCCAATGTGTGCCTTCAGTACATTGATTGTTTCAAAAATATATGTATAACTTTATAATAGACAGCAAGTTTGAAATACATACATACATACATACATACATACATACATACATACATACATACATACATACATACATACATACATACATACATACATACATACATACATACATACATACATACATACATACATACATACATACATACATACATACATACATACATACATACATACATACATACATACATACATACATACATACATACATACATACATACATACATACATACATACATACATACATACATACATACATACATACATACATACATACATACATACATACATACATACATACATACATACATACATACATAGGCATGGGATACATGCTTAAATAACGGTAAATAAGCGAATTTTTGGTTATCTTTGAACTTTGAGTGGAAATTTGATATGCAGAGGCATGCGTTTTTGCCACTTTCTATACACCGTTAGAAGCGCAATTCACAGGGCTATAAAATATAAAAAAATCCCGAGGGTACCCTTTTTTATTTTCGAGAAAAATCTAATTTAGTGAACTTCACCATGAAATTTTTTTGCTGATTTTTTCACATTCGATGTCGTGGTTAGAGAACGAAACAGCGAAACAGTACTACTTATGCGGCAAACGAAAGCCCATGTCATGACGATTTCTTTGGCACCAACCACAACGTTCTAGCTGCTTTGGATCGCAAGTGACACTCAGTCAAACATGACCTATTGACAGTCCGATTTTGATGGTTGCCCACCCTGCTTCTGAGGGCTGGCTCTGCCGGACCAGGGCACCTAGAGGGCTGTGCTCTTCAGGTTTAGCACAAGTCATCGTTAGGTACAACTTCCCCAAACCGGAGGTCCCAGGGCTAAGTTTTCACGATGGCCGATTTTTCGACTTGCACATAGCAGGGTCGATTCTCTCGCGAACTGACTCTTAATGAACGTGTCCTTCCGCCATGATCAATAACTCATGTTTTGATTTTTGTGCACTTCGCTTTCCTATGTAATGCGAATGAGATATTCATTGCAAAGTTGACAGTCTGTCTCTCAGATTTTTTCGAAATTTCACCTTTTCCAAAGAACCAGGAATGCAGACCAGAAAATGACAACAAAAAATACAGATCTGGACTAAGGAGGAGGAAAAAGAAGTTTGCCTACCAGTTAGGGTCCAGGGAGCGTAGTTCTAAGTCTCAACCTTCATAAAAGCACTCTTGAGCTATTCAGTTCTTAAAAAGCCATTGTGAAACTATTGAGAAATAGTTTGAACGTGATTTCACAAGCGATGTGGTTAAATTTTTATTTTTATTAAGCATTTCTGTTGCAAAAGTAAATCAATATGCCAGTTAAACAGAGAACTTAACACTTAGAATAGCTTGCCTTTCTTTACAATGATGAGTTAATAACGTCCTGTTGCTCCATTCAATTAATTTCTGTACAAAGTAAACAAAACCATCTTTTCTCATGTAATTTGTCTGTCACTTAAAAAATGCATAAATTAGAAATTAAAATCGGCTTTGAAAGAAATCATAATCCATAATCAGATTACAATACCTTATGCCGTAATCAAGGTCATCTGGGGTCAGTTCAATAACGAAAAATCGTTTAGAAAAAAAAATCTTCAAAACGTCTAGTGCAAAACATTATTGGGTATTGGAGGGGTAAAAACGTCATACCCAATACGTTGTTTCATCTCTGCTGGAGTTTCAGAGAGTTAAATAAGGGGCGGAAAGTTGTGAAAAATCCCCGCACGAACTGCAGCAAATTCCGGTTCTTGAAGCCTCCAAAAGGCAAGAAAAGAAATAAAACAAGTTTCAGTATTTGGTGCCCTAAGTGTTATTTATGCAACGCACAGCTTTTAAAATTTTTTTCGGTCTACCCGTCCGCAATAGTCTAGCCAATCCCAAGTCACATATAAGCGGTAAAACCTGCTAATTTCTTCGTAATAGTAGTTTTTGACAACAAAGAACTGTTTTCACCGGATTATAGTAGCTAAGATTCAGAAGAGACCCAACTTATGTTCATCTTCCACACCGTAGAATATGAATGCCACGCGGTAAAAAAATATATTTCCTCTATTGGCTCGTAGCTAGATGAAATGCTTCACACAATTTGATTTGATTTTGACCATTTGATCCCTTGAATTTAGACAACCAATTAACCTAATATAATGCCGAGCCATTGTTTTGATTTCTGTTTTCCTCATAAAGGAAAGAAATTCCTTATTAAAAAATCGCATTCTTGAAGTGCCTACCGCAGAAGACGTACCTAACCTACTAAAATCTGCTTTGAAAGACTTGACTTGAACAAAATTCATCATTTTATCAGTTTCTAAATGCAACAAAATTGCTCAATTCACACAAAAAATATAAGCTACTCATGAAAAGTTTTTAAGAATCAAATAGATAAAAACCTCCTTTCTTGGCCGACACGAATTTCCACTGGATTTGTCCCCCGGCCCCACACATTATTTTCACACAAATAAATCACCACAAAATTTCTCCAACAAATTTTGGAAAATTCCCCAATCCAACCTTAAAAACGGTGTTTCGAGCATACTTGAGAAGTCACACTCGAATGTAACAATCACGAACCTGGGGTCCCAATAAATAACTTCAACATTACAATCGCTTACTCATGCTGTTTCGTTGGATCGATTCACTTCACTAAGGGCTCAAATTATTCTTCTAATCGTGCCATCCTACAAATCCAAAGCGGAGCCGTTAACTAGCCAAGCAAAGCTCAAAACACAGGGCAAAACATAAAAAACAACACTTTGACTGCTACCAACGAACGTTCCTAGAAGAAAACGCTCCCCTTTTAATAATACAACATTTTTCGAAATGGATCAATACTCAGTTGATAAAAAAGGCTATGCATATGTAAAATGGCGCGATTAGATAAACAATTTGAGCCTTCACCGAAGTGAAACGGTCCAGCAGAACAGCAGCAGTAAGCATTTGTAATGTTGTAGTTATTTTTGGGACAGCCTGTAGCATACATGTACTAGGGGGGTTTGGGGGGGTTACCCCCCCTGCTGGAAAGGCCAAACCCCCCCTCACCCCCCCCCCCCGAGACAGGTTAAGGGACCCCTCCCCCCGACCAAAAAATACAAGTCGTGGTAGTGGCTCCAGTATTAACAAACTGGGTCAGAAATCACTAATTTTTAGCCAAAAATTCACTTGAAAAGCCTTTGGAAACCGAATTTGGCGTTTCCACTGCTGATATTGAAGAAAAATCGGTGTTTTTGGAAGCTCTTTTTGTCATTTTTTGCTTGTTTTTAGCTTTAAAACGCTATTTGGCAGCTTAAAATAGCGATTTTTAGCGTCCTTTTTGAAAAAACGTGCTAAAAACGCATTTCTAGGCGTTTTGGAGCTTTTTGAAATTTGGGACCCCCCACCTGGGCGAAACCCCCCTCGACCCCCCACCTGAGGAAAACCCCCCATACCCCCTCCCCCAGGTCGGCCCGGAGCTGTTACATGTATGGCCTGTAGTAACTACCAGTTTTGATACCAAAGAGCAAGAAAATACCAAACAGTAAACAAAACAGATTACTATGGTACATAATATCGCATACCATTTGATTTCCATTGCATCCCTAGTTTTGGATTGCTGATGACATAGAACATTAGATTTAAATAGCTATATAACTGTTTCTGTTAATCAGTTGACAAGTTGGAACCGGCTGAGGCAAAAGTTAAAAATCCAGGTCCGTCAGTGGCCAGCCAAATCGATAGCTGATCTGGCCGACGTGCCCTATACTGATGCGTATCTAGGGGTATTTTATATTTGGAAAACAGGCACTCCGGTGCGTACCCTGTACTGATGCGTATCTAGGGGTACTTTATATTTAGGAACTTTATATGTGTCGGTCAGACTAATTACCGATTTGGCCGGCCACTGAGGGACCTAGATTTTTAACTTTTACCGTTTCGCATTTTGTCCGAAGTAGTGGATTTACGAGTCAAGGCTGAAATACCTACTGTTTTTCGGGTCAAAGTCCTAAATGACCGTTTTCTGTTAGTTGTGCATCAGATTCTGTGTCAGTGAAGCAGGTACCTCCTCATTAAAAGCCATGAAGCTTAATTCACTTATTTATAGCCCCTAAAAACGCAAAAGAAATCACATTCCGACTCAACAGAGAAAGGATCGGCAAAACTGACTTTTAGGGGTCCCTAATGAGGGCGTATATCTCAGGATCTAAGCAGAGCACAGTAATGAAAATTTCAGCAATCTTTTAAGAATTTATTGATCTTTGATTTAAAAAAGGATTCATTCAAATCCGTTGAGATTTGCAGTTTCTACAGCGGTGGCAAAACTTACTTTTTAGGGTCCCTAACAAAAATTTTAATTTTATCTACCGTATTCAGTTGACTCCTAAGCCTAAGCCTGAGCCTAAGCCTAAGCCTGAGCAAGAAAGTGATTAATTAATATAGTATTAGGTGTAATGGAGGGACCCCTAAAAGTCAGTTAAGGCAAATCTCAACGGATTTGAGTGAATCCTTTTTTAAATGAAAGATCAATAAATTCTTAAAAGATTGCTGAAATTTTCGTTGCTGTGCTCTGCTTAGATCCGGAGATATACGCCCTCATTAGGGACCCCTAAAAGTCAGTTAAGCCAAAGGATCTTCATATCTTGATTAAAAAATTGCGCATATGATTTTTTCACTATAAATTGACTATAGCTAAATCCGGCCGGATTAACGAACCACTTTACCTTACAAAGTTCGAAGTTGGGACCGCAAAACTTTTGTCTGGATTAAGGAAAGTAACATGGGAACACTTGAGACCTGGCCGAATTAGAAATGAAGAAATCTTGTGTTCGGAAGCGAAGGCGAATATTCGGATTAAGGAAAACGAGGTCCGGACGGATTAACGAGATATATGACTGTATTCTTACCAAACAAAAACAGATGAAAATAAAATGGATCAATAGGCAAATCGGTAGGCCTGTGCTCCACTGCTATATATATATGCACAACAGCCTGTTGTTATTGGCCAACAGTAAACGCAATTCGGTTTCTTCGAGCCGTCAGGCCGTTCGCACCGGCAGGTAACGTTGTGGGTGGGCGCTGAATTTAGTGCATTTTGCAGAACTCTCTTCAGCTGTGGTGAGTAGAGATGCAACCGTAAAAAAAAATACCGGATACCGGATAGCGGATAGTTTTTCAGAAGACCGGATACCGGATAATACCGGATAGTAATGATGATCAAGTTTTAAGGAAATACAGTAATTTTCAGGCTAGAAATATACTTTTTCGATGCTTTCAAGGCAAGATATGACCAAGAATGTATTTGATGTGATTGATATCACGTTGAATCAGATATATTTTCTAGATAACAGGCTGCAGTTAAGTCTGAAAATAGTGCTAATCTGCATGCGAAACCAAAAATACGATCGAAAACTGGAAAAATTGTCATGAAAATGCTATTTTTGGCAATCTGGTATTATCCGGTATCCAAAATATACCGGATACCGGATAGTGTTTTAGAGCAAAAAACACCGGATTATCCGGTATATACCGGATAATACCGGATTACGGTTGCATCTCTAGTGGTGAGTGATACTTGTTCAGCCGATTCAGTTGTGGAAATCAATAAAACTGCCGATTTTCCTTCAGATATTCCAACGATTTCAACTCTTCAAGCTGTGATACTTGTTCATTATGCTTCGTGCTTTCACTCACATCTCTTCTGGCCAACTCCGAATCGCCATGCCAAAATACTATCCCAAGAATCGGCCTGATTCAGTTCTGGAAATCAATGAAACTAACGATTTTCCTTCAGATTCCAACGATTTCAACTCTTGCAGCTGTGCTACTTCTTAGATACGCCCTGAACATCCTGTCCAGTCACATGTTCTGGTCAGCTCCGATTCGCTAAACTAGCACCATCTGGAAAATCGGCCGATTCGGTTTTGTTTGTTTTGTTTTAGGGATGGGCAAGGTACGGCTTTCGGTACGGTTCATCAGCTTGCACAGCGCCATCGCGGCGGACGGCCAGCAAGACTAAGTTTTTTCTTTCCGATTACACGCTTGCAAATCAAGTGATCTGACCGTTCTTTTAACCATCTTCGTCACGCACCAGACCAGACAGGGGAGTGAAAAATTTGTAAAGGGAGTAAAGGATTTTGAACAACACCAGCTGTCTTTTCTGTCAATCAGGAGTTGGAGCCTCGCCCCGCAGCTCAGGATCCACCCCGGGGCAGACATGGGCTAGCATTTCGGCTGATGGGGGTAGAATTTTCAATTCCTGAGGGGGGGGGCTGATGGGGGGTAGGAGCGCCTGATGGGGGGCTGAGGGGGTGGTAAGCAAAAAGGCCGATTTTTGGCGAAAATCAGGGTTATTTGGCTTATTTTTCATTAGAATAAGTTAAAATTAGCTATTCTGAGCTCATTTACGCGTACGCCTATTCCAGGCATATTTTTATCATAATTTTCTATACAAAATTCTTCCCAAAAATTCCTGATGGGGGTAGCGGCCGGCTGATGGGCAGTAGATCAGAGCCATGGACGTCAGAGCCTGATGGGGGGCCAACCCCCCCTCAACCCCCCCCTTTGCCCATGTCTGCCCCGGGGCGCACTTCTGGGCAGCCAGCTGCTTCCGTTGCTGAATGCTGATCGCTGCTCGGGATAGAGTGGTAGCGTGGGACGATTTTGTCTGTTGACCATCCCGCACCTCCGGAGTCTTACTGGTTAATAATAAGTCAATACTTGGTTAAAAGAATAAGCGAAGAGGCAACTAACCAATGCATTAATAATAATGTGCTACCCGAAAGGCTAACTATTACACTTCGATAATAAGAAACCAAAACTATCATTACCGGTTGGTTACTAACAAGACTAATCTTTAAAAATGATGAAGAAAACATTTAGTATTTTTGATAAAAAGGCGTTTTTCGCAGGATTGTCTTCTGGTTTTGGTTCAAACTTACCATAGTAGGGTGCCAAAAACAAGGGGAGAATTTGAGAATTTTTTTTTATTTTATTTTTTGTAAACATTTATTCAATTCACTTAAGGTGAAATGAACCAGGTAAACCGTAACTGCAAGAACAGGTTTCAGCGGAACCTTTGACTAGACAGTACACTTGAAGAACCTAGCATATCTTAAACAGTCTCCATATCAAACAAACTCACAAACGAGAATGGTGTAAACATTTAGAAAATTATCGCTTAAAGTTACAATTGAGTGCCAAATTCAACCTATTGATTTTTCTCATTATTGATTTCATTCTCCGACCACCCTCCGCTGAAAGACACTAAAACATTCGTGTTAAACTTTTACTTTCAAAAAATTTAAAAATAGCACCGTTAACCACAGAGGTTTATTCCGCAAATAGTCAAGTGAAAAACTGAAAATCAAATCACCACACAGCCTCTGCAGTAAAACAGCAGCGTAATCAAAAATGAAATCATTTAGCTCATTTTTTCTGTTCCTCATGGCCCCAAACATCTGCAGTTTGCTTGGAGGTCTGAAAGGATCATACTAATAATACAGCTGTACAAGTAAGAAAGGCGTTTGGTTTTTCAAACGAGCGAAGCCAATTTTCCCAACAGAAGCGATTTAGCCTACCAGCCCAGATTTTCTCTGAAGGAATCTGGGATCCACTCAAGTCACGCCCCTTTTCCAGGTTCCAAGTAGGGTTTTGGTAACAAATGCACAGACGGACAATGGGGGTTGGTCCCCTTAAGCTCTGACCTCCCCCTCAGGTATGGAGATCACTACTTGCGCAGATTAGTGTTTCAAGTGTAGCCAAGGTTTGGCCAATTTTTCGTCTAAACCGGGCTGGATTTTGGTCAACTTTTCTGATATTTATGCTTGATCGATAGCAAATTGTCATATCTACCCACATGTCTGCGAGGCATTTTATCCGTCAATGCGGTCGAATCGAGTGCACGATTGTTTTAGTAAGTGGATGTCAGAACGGCCAATTTTTCATTTTTTTGCAATTTTTAAATTTGTTGTTTAAGGATTATTGAAAGTAGAACGAACGAGAGCGAACACAAGATGCGAAGTTGATGGCCCTCAGATGCGGCGTTGCTGAACGATGCAAGGACGGTGAGGACTTAGTGATTAGAAAATGCTTTGATCATAACTAGATCTCAGTCAAACTTGAATTTGGATGTAAGTTTTTGAAGGGTAGGGCTGGTGTACTGGGGTGCTTTCCAGGTATTGGGGTTTTGTTCCCCAATACCCAATACTAATTTGGACCTGTCAAAATCGAATAAAATCGATGTTGACGTGAAAAATTGACCTGGAAAAACCGAAAAGGTTGATGGATGATTAGGATTAGGAAGCCGTTTTTGCGTCAATCAACTAAAAGTTAGTAGAAGTAGTACAGCAGTAATTAATTTCCCTGTTTTTATCTAAATCAAAAATTGTGCCATTTCTAATGATACACAATGTATCAGTACCGTACAATGTAAGTACAGGTTGTGGAGGTGGTACACACCAAACACACTTTCCGGCCGAGTTAGGAAAAGAGTTTGTCGAAAATAAGAAACACGAATTACAAATTATTAAGTACTAAAACTGTTCATTTCCGCTAATTTTACAGTCAGAATGATCTTTAAATGTCTAATTAAAGGCTATTTTTCAAAATTTTTTCGTTTTTATGATTTGTTTGTTTGTTTTTAGTTCCACTGTCCTTTCGGACAACTCAGGATACCCCTCGCTCTTTTCAGAGCCCGTCAATGGGGTAGCCCTGCCTACAAACAACCCTCCCCCTTGCTGACATTAGGTGCAACGGCAGCGCCGGTTCGGTTCTCATCTACCTATTACTGGCCACCACCGGCTTTAGGCAGCCTGGGTTGGGCTTTATGTACATAAGTCGATTACTTCCAGTCGCTGTTTGTTTGATTAAATCCGTAAATTTGAAGCAAATTTTCCGTTACATGCAATAAAGGTAGTAATAAAGTTATATTTTACCACACGGAGCAGAGATTTGCTAAAATAGGTCCAAAAGGCTTAACATCTATGTTTAAACTCAAATGGCCAAGCCATGCGCCCGTCTTTGCGACTGCTTTCAGGAGGTCTTACCTCAAAGCGGTCAGCAAATGCAGTTGCTGCAGCATCGACTGCGGTACTACGGTCAGCCTCTTGTTGCAGCCATTCCGGTACTTCTTGTTGGGCTTGAGCGAGATTCTGCAAACCAAAACAATCACAGATACTGTATGTAGCTGACAGAGTCATCATGTATAGCTTAGCAAGCGTATTTCAGCTAGCCCTCTTGTAATCGTCGGCACGGAAAACCTGTGCATGGAATGGTTAATGCAAAACAAAGAAAGGTGCTGACCCGAAGAATGGCCTTAGCCAGAGGTCTGTCAGTGCTGGGGTCATAGAGAGACGTGGCTCGGCCGGGGTTGCCCACTCGACCAGTTCTGCCGATTCTATGCACGTACTCATCAATTGAAAGCGGCAGATCGAAATTGATCACCTGAAAACAGACATCAATCTGCGCAGAACTACAAGCACACCGTACATGGTCAACTCTTTTTATATCCAATCCTCTGGCAGCTACTGCGGTGGCAATTAGAATCGGACAGACGCCAGACTTGAACGATCGTAACGACTCCTCACGCTGTTGTTGTGTGCGATCGCTACAAAAAGCAGAGTGAACAGAGAAACAAGTAACCAACTGAACTGAGTCACCCGTGTATACTGGTGGCCAATAGATCATTCTGAGAGAGCACCGATGCAATAAAATCAGCATTTCTTTTCCTCTCCACAAACACCAATGTTTTCAGGTCGTACTGCCCGTCTGCAACCAGTTGCACGGAAACTCAGGATACCAATCTCAATCGATCAGTTCGTTTCGTACCCTCGTCTTTGTACTTCTCCAGATCTTCTTTCAGCATTTCCAGTAGCTTCAAGCGCTTTTCGGAACGTTCAGTCTGAAAGCACCGGGCTCAGAGACAGGCTCAAAGCTTATATGGGCTGGAAAAATCCGGAGGGGAAGGTCGCCAAATTTTGGAGGGGATATGGGTCGGCAAGGAGGTCGCCAAAATTTTCGCAGGGGGTCGGGCCGGGTATGGCTAAAAAAGGCCGTAAATATGAGTACACAGTTACATAGAGCAGAAGTTAAGAACCTGAATGAAAGTTTGAGCAACGTCAGGGTTGGGACTGCCAATGTCTCCGACTGCGATCATAACAAAGTCCTTCTTCAGGTAGTCCCTGGCCAGGCGTTGCACCGTCTCTGGGAACGTAGCCGAACACATGACCGTCATCCGCGCATCTTTGGGAGGCAGACCGCTCTCCTGCACCAGATACCGGATGTGAGGCTCGAAACCCAGATCCAACATGCGATCAGCCTCGTCCAAGACCAGGAAACGACAGCGACGCATGGAAAGCTGAAAACCACACGACAATTGTCGTTTGCAAGCTGTGCAGTTATCGCAATGCCTTTTATGACCGAAACTTTTCAGAGTTTCACTACGTCCTGTACTTACATAGGCTTCCTTTACGAACTGTTCGATTCGTCCTGGGGTGCCCACCAACACGTGGCATCCGTTCATTAGAATCTCCAGTTGGTAGTTAACAGACGTTCCGCCGTAGACAACAACAGTTCTGACTATGGTGCCTGCAAATCAATCGCGTAACAGAATTGGTGAGCAAACCGCAAGCGTACCGTAGCTAAACTTTCTACATTCGATGCTGATTTGCACTGCCAACTCTCTGGTAGGCACTAGAATCAAGGCAATCGGCTCTTGCATGTCACGCGAGGCTGCGTCCCGGCACATGCCATAGTTCAGCATTCTCGTTAACATTGGCAGTAAATACGCGGCCTAAATGCATTCTATGAACAAGAAAGGATTTATGTACATGTATATCAACTAGGGAGGCGTGGGATTTGCTGTCAAGTTTTCGCTTTCTACAACCCCTTAACCCCCAACAGCGATAGACCGAAATCAGGAAATTAAGGCCGGAACCAGAGGCCGTATGCAGGCGGTTAGAACTAGGCCTAGATCTAGCGGTTTTCTACTTAGAACTAGAAATCGACGCTAGTACTAAACTAACTGGTATGCACGCGTTTTTAGTGCTTAGGACTATCTAGTTAGTACTAGCCAAATCGCCTAGACTGCTCCGAAGCTCACTAGACAGCTCTAGTTTGTTCTTTTTGTTGCTTTTATGAGCAATTTTTGCCTCACATTCAAGCACAGAGTACAGTTCTAGCTTGGTACTGGCATAGACAGCTCACGCATTGCAAAACAACATTACGTATAGCTCTTGTTTACTGGCTATCTATTCGTTTTACGCTACCATCAGCTGGTTTTTTTCTCGGCCGTTTTGAATAAAATAACATCCTACTAAAATTTCTTGTTCATAAATGCTGGAAAATACAATATGTTCTATTCTTGTCTACAAGTGGCTAATTGTCTGATACCGTAGCAAAATCTATTTAGTGAATGTATAGCTGCAGAATGCACAGTAGTAGTTAGAATTTCGGTAACTTTGGAAGGCAAGATCTGGGTCATGATGCAACTTAGACCGACGAGTCAATTATTAGAATAAAAGTATCTTACTATTTCCAAACCCAGTATTAGCTTTAGATTAGAACAGTCAGGCACTTAACGCCGTTTATGGTACCGACACCATATAAGGTGCCGGTACCATATATGGTACCGGTACTGTAGGTAGTGGTACCATATATGGTATCCCCACCTTCGGGGCCTGTGGTGGTACCATATATGGTACCGGTACCATATAAGGTGCCGGTACCATATATGGTACCGGCACCATATATGGTACCCCCACGTTCGAGGTCTGTGGTGGTACCATATATGGTACCGGTACCATATATGGTGACGGTACCATATAAGGTGCCGGTACCATATATGGTACCGGCACCATATATGGTACCCCCACCTTCGCGTTTTTCCGGTACCGGTACCATATATGGTACCACTCCGTTCAGATTTCGTACCATATATGGTAGTGGTACCATATATGGTACCGGTACCATATATGGTACCGGCACCTTATATGGTGTCGGTACCATAAACGGCGTTAAGTGCCTGACTGTAGAATGTTTTAGCAGTAAAAATCAAGCGTTAAATGCAGCTTTCTATCGGATTTGTTGTCATTTTGCAGCATTTTTTAACTGAACAAAATGTGACTATCGGCCATTTTTTGGTGTATTGGCCAGCAATTGGATTGCGGACTGGCTTGCATCGCCTGCGCGAAAATGTCAACAATGATCTGTTTATTGACTACCAGACACTCGCACTTCGGAGAGCTAAGACAAAGGCCTCTACAGTAATTGTCAATCTTTCTGCTACTGTTAATTTGGTTCAGCAGTCACTTATATTTTCATCGTACACGTAGATTTTTTGGATGGTGTTATTCTGAAAGAGTAGGGTACTATTACAGTCGGACAACCGCCTAGCATTTTATAGATATAATTGTATTTGACCGATCATTTATGCTGTTGCGACAGTAACTAAGACACGTCATAGTGGCATGGCATAGTGGTCTGCGGCAAAGAGGGCATGTTAAAGGACACCTATTGCGCTTGCATTGCAGTTACACAGCACGTTTTTCTTACTAGAGTTAGAACTAGAATTAGTACTAACGCGAGCATACCACTAGAAACTTAGCTCTAGTTCTAGTTCTAACTAGCCCTAGTACTAGGCCAAAGTTAGTACTAACTAGCCCAAAACGCGTGCATACGGCCTCAGAACTTCTCCCTGCCAAATCGTCACGCGAACGGTGGTCGGCCACCTATTTTCCGGTTGCTATGTTAATCAACGGACTTCGTATGCAGACGATCACACCAATAACTTTGCGGAAGCAGCTCACAGTTTTGCAGTGAGATTTGGTGTGGCGCATCTGGCGCTATATAGGTTCTGTGACATGTGCAGAAAACCCGACATGTTTTCTTCTCTACTAATGAATGCTCAATGAGTTGGAATTTATCCGTCCGTGGTGTTGCACATAATTGTGAAATGAATTCTGGAAATTGCTTTGCTATTTTGATATGCTATGTTTTAGTCGGCTGTTGTGCTGTGCTGTTTGTATTGTCGTGCTATGGTTTTAGTAGTAACCTGCTTACATAAACAATTAGTGCTGTCGCCATAGTACCGCTAAATCGCTTAATCGGCATCGCCTAAGAGTCCTGGTTCGCAGTAAAGTACGTAAGTGCAAGAGAGTGTACATGATCGAAACAACTGTGTATTACTTTAAGAGCAGACCAGTATACAGTAAGTTGATGTGATCAGAGGCACAGTACTACATAGAGTTCAGCAAGTGCTACAGTAAATCATTTGCGAGCAGGACGGCCGCCGCGAACTGGTGGTTGAGGAGTTTTATGTTTAGGAAAACGTAAGCTGCGCTGCGTCGCGTCTAATTCAAGCTGATCGGCTTTCGCTGGTCTCGGTAGGTCGAACACTCCGCTTTTTATGTCGGCCATTGTTTTGTAGGCAGGGTCATGTTTCTGTCTGAATGTGTTCTTGTCCGACGCCCCTTCCGACCTGGATTTCGACTGGTCTGTTCCCCCGGCGTGTGGAGTTCCTGAGCCGAGCGCCTTGGGTGGCGGCGGGGGACCCACCTTCCCTTCTCTGATCATCTCTTTCAGTTCGCTTGGTAAATGTTCGGTCAGCGTCGGTTCATCTTCCAGAAGTTTTGCCCACTTGGTGGTCAGGGCTGACGCTTGACTGCCCGACAGAGCCTCCACTCCTTTTATGTCGCCCTTCACGTGTCTGGCCATCAACAGCGCTATTAGAGCATCCGGAATTTTCTGTCGGCTCAGTTCTGCGCTCATAAGCTCCAGCGCCGTGCATGTGTGAGTGACAAACCGAACCGCCTTGAGCATGTGCACCACTGTAGCTGCCAGCACCACGCACAGAGTTGTGAAGACCAACAGCGTTAACATCAGTAATGCAATCCAATCCGATAACGCACGAAAAAATAAGTGAGACGACATAACTAACAGTCAGTACACAAAACAAACAATAATAAATTATGCCCAGTACCATGCAAATTTCGCTATCTTCCGATGGGACTCGGATATATCTTTCTTGTTCTGATCTGACTCGGAGCGAAACATTACAAAACCCTTTTTTATTTCATGGAATTAGTGCACACAACTATTAGATTATTACCAGATGAAAGATTTGTATATATTCCGGCCTTCTATCTGTTTGTTCATCATTGCTTTGTGTGCACATATTTAGTAAACTCTCACAGTCTATTTAGAAATTAAATAATTTAGCACTTCTGCGATAACTAATTTTCATGCGTTTTTAAGGCTCTAAAAATTTTATAGGGCAAATACATATTTATGCAAATGGGGAAAATTCTTACACGTCAGTCAGAGTCAACATTTTATCTAGCGGCCAGTATAACACTTCTTTTTTACTATGTCTGTAAGCCACTGATTAAGAAATCCTACAAGTAGATTTACCTAGCACATGCCTGCAAGGCAATTTTCAGTAAAAATAAGTTGTAGCTAGAGCTAGCCTAGCAGCGTTTACGCATGTTTTGGAACTGTTTAGCTAAATATCTTAAAATTCAAACGCGGAGTAGTTGTTGTAAGCATGATGGACACCTTTAAGAAGATTGCCAAAAACGATTCATATAGTTAAAAACTATTTGCTTTCAAAAAAATTTTTACAACTGCACGAAAAACGACAAACATAGAAAATAATGTTTCTGACTTTTGGGTTTCGTTTTGCTGCTTTAAAAATTTTCACGTCTGTGTGCTCGAATTGCATAAAAACATTTTAGTTGATGTTATCAATGTTAGTAGATTTTCAGCAAAGCACAGACAACAGTGCAATTTAACAAGCGCAATTTAGTATGCTGGCTGGTTCACCTATGGACTGACAAAAACTCACAGTTTTCCCGGAACCGGTTTGAGCACAAGCCATTAAGTCCCGGTGGCTATTCAGCACAGGAATTGCGTATTGTTGCACCGGGGTTGGCAAGGAATATTCACTCTTCTTCACATTCTCGAGCACCGTTTCAAACAGATCGGCATCGGCAAACTTTCTGCAAACCAATCACCAAGTACTACATAGCAAAGAAGTGAGAAAACGGAATAGCACTTGATAAGCGTAGG
Source organism: Sabatieria punctata (assembly GCA_030248155.1). Lineage (NCBI taxonomy): Eukaryota > Metazoa > Nematoda > Chromadorea > Araeolaimida > Comesomatidae > Sabatieria > Sabatieria punctata. The sequence continues at coordinate 33,670 of JASANB010003472.1, forward strand.
CACGTTCTCGCCACTCTGCTGCACTTCAATTTCGTGGTTGTCCACTTTGGACAGATAGGTGCCGAAGTTCTCGCCCATCTCAATCTGATTTTCAAACAGTTCCTCGTCGTCCACCTCCGGCGGCTTGTACGTGTTGGGAAGCTTTCTGTTTGGATCTATAAAACCGCTGTTTTATGCAACATCATCAACCAAACAAACAAGTCAGTTGAACGTGCCGCGCGTGTGACCGGTGCATTCCCTAGAGCTGTGACCGATCGCTCCGCATCTAATGCACTTGACGTCGTTCTTGCAGTCCTTAGCGAAGTGGCCCGGCTGCAGACAACGACGACAAGCGCTCGCTCTCTTCGGACAGTCGCGGGCTGTGTGCGACTGTTCGCCGCAGACAGTGCAGCCCGGTCTCGCCTCCTTCTTCGTTCCGCTGCCAAAACCAGACGACGAGCCCGCCCTTGGTTCGGCCTAAGTAAGCTGCGTGCATTTACTGTACGCGATGCTCGGCTCAAAACACACTTTCGGAGCTCCGCCGAACGCCGACGACGTGCTCTCCTTCGGACCGAAACCGTCCTTTAACGATCCAATAGCCGCGGCATCGCGAGTCTGAGATGTGGACGGCTGTGGCAGCGGCACTCCACGACCGACTCCGCCCCAACCGTGCGACTCATCTAGAAATCACTGCCTTTGACAATTTTTAACACTCTACCACATTGCGATCATTAAAAACTAAGAGCCGGGTTTTTCTAACTAGCCACTCTTCCCAGGAAAATCTCAAATTTTTGTCTCTAATTTGGCTAAAATTATATATTTTAGTTTAATTTGACC